>LR749501.1:352409-362605 GCA_902729485.2 Mus minutoides
TTTTTTAAATGATTATTTTATGTATTTGGCTTGGATGCCTGTCACAGGCACTCATTATCAGCAAAACTCAGGCACAAATGAAAATGTATTCAGACCAGGGCTCAGACTCAAAGATTGTGAATGTCATGTGTTGGGACTTTTTGCAAAGGGTGGACCACTGTTTAAAACAGAGATTCTCAACCTGTAGACCACAATGCCTTGGAAGGGGAGAAAAAAACCCTTTCATAGGAGTCACATATTAGATTTCCTGTATACCAGGTATTTACATTACAATTCATAACAGTAACAAAATGACAGTTCATAAAGTTAGAATCTATAATGACAGTTATGAAGTAGCAGTGAATATAATGTTATGGTTGGGGGTCGCAGCGTTAGGAAGACTGAGAACCACTGATATAAAGCTTCAAAACAAACACCACTCTTCGTGGCTTCACTGAAGACTGCTTAAAGCTCAGGTAGATTTGGCCTCTGATGTCTGGTAATTACACAGTTTTCATTTTCATAAATTTCCAGTGGATGGCACCATGGTTTTCCAGGCAGGGACAATGCTTAAAGGCAGGCTTCTGGCATTCCTGGCCCACTACATTGCCTTCAGTGCTGTACAAGAAAACCCTCTCCACAGATCTTTCAAGGTCCTCTGTGTGGCAGTCCTACTTCACATTGAGCCGACCTTCACTATACCTAGACTCTTGTATACTCTTGTCACTCGTGCCTGGCAGAGAACGTTATTAGTAACGAAGTCCAGCCTCTCCACAGCGGTGAGTGTGAAGGTGGAAGTTGAGGAACGGTGAGCTGGAGCTAGGTTAGTACCTCCCACAGCACCACTGCCGGGCTGTGATGACAGGAAGAAAGAAGTAGCAGGACCCAAGAAAGCCTTGTGTAACATGGCAACAGCCCAGGGAGCAGCTTTACAAAGTTGAGTGCATTGCCCTCCCACAGGGCCGCAGAGTGTCGGCAGCTGGGCTTGGCAAGGATCTGGTGCTCAGAAGGAATGTGGAAGAGGCATTTCTCCAAACTCCCGGGTCCTTCTTAAAGGTACAAGGCCAGAAAGCACCTTCTCCTTCTAGAAAAGCCAGAGGCAAATAAATACAGAGGTCATTGCTGCAACAAAGACCAGTTAGTTCCCACAGAAAGGACTTGGCTCAGCCATCATTTGGGGTAATTGTGCCCACCCCAGCCCCAGATTCTCCACAAAATTATGTCACTTATCTATTCATTCATTCATTCATTCATTCATTCAAAAGCAGACTCTGATTGCAGGTGTGTGCCACTATGTCCTGTGCATCTTCATAAAGTTAGAATCTATAAGCACCTGACTTATTGTCCTCCTGGTGCCTTTAGAATTGGGCTTGGGTTTTGCTACACCTGGTATCTTCTTTGGGATTCTAGTTCATAGCATTCAGATGCCTTTGCAGGTGGAATTTAGATCTTGTCTTATGAAGGCACAAACCTGGGTCCTCCTTGGCCTCCAGATTATCCCCAATAGTTAACTGAGACGTTTCAAATATGTTGGTACCCAAAGACTACACTGAGTGTTGACTGGCATCATAATGGCATGGCCTGAGTGGTGCCTCCCTGTTTCTATTTAACTTGGTACAAATATGAAAAGCACATCTTAACCCTGCTGGAAAGGGGCTCCTGAAGATGAGGGTGCAGGAGGTGGGGAGAGAGCAGGGAAAGCCTGTCTCAGCTGCTGTAGTGTGGCTCCTGTCAGGAGATGACAAGCAGTTCCTCTGATCATCAGCTCAAAAGTGGCCCAAGGCCAAAAACCAAATCTTTGGTCTGCCCCTTGCCTGACAAATGGTCCGCTCTTCCATCAGTCCCTTTGTCTCTAACATCACCTAATGCAGGCTGGGCTGGTGGCTTCATCCCAGCTCCCATTCTTTACTTCCTTTCTGTCTGCACACTAGGTCCCTATCCCTGGCCCCCTCAGCCATGTTCACTGGACTTCTGAATATGGAAGTACCTCTGAAGTCACTGTAGTGTCATTTCCTTTAGTCACTATCTTTGGTTTCATTTAAAGCCATTCCAAGTGATAGTTCTGGGTTAAACAGAACAGAAGCCCACCCAGAAAAGAAGCCCTTTTTATAGTGGCACACAGCAGTGGCAGCCCGTCCCCCAACCTTACCAGCCAGCACACCCCTACAGGACAGATGGATGCTAATGGGCCAGTGGTGGCAATCGCAGGACAGGCCATCTTCTCCCAAGAACACTGTCTATTTTCTAGAACTATCTACTTAGTTGATTATTCTTGTTTGGGCTTGTTTTGCTTTGAGCCAACCTTTAAAGCATCATCCAGTACTGTCTTCAAGAGACTGGACCTAAGACTGTGTGTTCGATTGACCATGACAGGTGGATTAGATCTGGATTCTTTCTTAGCACTATGAAAAAGCAATGTGTACCTTTATACTTTATAGCCCAATTTCCTCTCCTGGCCGTCTGTCCCCCTCTCTGTTTGAGTGGTTTCCAGCCATTCATATAGATACTCATGCTAGTCTTGGGGCTCCAGCATCCTTCCTTCCATGATGCTAGTCCCCTCTCCAGGCAAGTCCTCTTCTTGAAAAGTCCATGTGTGCACCTGGTGTCATCTTGAGGAAGCCACACTACAGGAAAGTATTCCCTCTCCTGGAAAGAGAGGTAGTGGGGACAGGGTTCCAGAGCAAATAAATTGTTTGCAACAGCTACAACCAGACTTCTTTTGTCCTCACAACTGAATAGGACCATAGTAGAAGGGTCTCACCAGGTCTGCAATGCCATTCTGGATAAAGAATGTCCTGCCTTGGGTTTGGAGAGATGGCTCATAGGTTAAAAGCATTAGCTGCTCTTCCAGGGGTCCCATGTTTAATTCCCAGCAACCACATAGTGGCTCATATCTATAATGAGATCTGGTGCCCTCTTCTGGCCTGTAGGCATATATGCAGCCAGAATGCTATATACATAATAAATAAAACAAATCTTCAAAACAAAACAAAACAAAAAACAGTATCCTGCCACTGACATCCCAAAGAGAGAGGAACTTCCCTTTTTGTCTAAAATCACTTAAAGGAAACATTTCCAATGCAAATTAGGCATTCCTGCCAAGGGTGCAGTCTGGCTTCTGCTTGCCCCGCAGTGCCAACCACTCTCCTAAGACAAGCCCAAGCCACAAGTAGCTTCCTCTGCCTAAAATGCCCCCCCCCCCAATCTGGATTCTCACCCAATTCCTAGTGATTCCTCTTGGCCTTGACTCATGTGCTGCCCCCTTCAGGAAGTTTAGGCTTCTTCCAGGAAGTGCTAGAAGCACCACCACTTAGGGAGGAAAGTAAGAGAGAGTGAATAAATGATTTTCAAAGAACAGAAATGAAGTATATATACAACAGACAGAAGAGGAGACAAGAACAGTATTGCAAATACTTCAGCCCCATGATGCCCTGCTGGCGGGGGTGGCTTGCGTGTTTCCTTATTCACAGTGTGCCTACAGTCTACACTTTAGGAAAAGATTGCTTATGTGCTGCCCCCTAGTGCTCATGGCTGGAACTACGAGCACCTTACAATTAGATTGCCAACTTTCACTTCGGTTGTTGCTATAGTTAGTGCTTAACTGACCAGCTTATGCAGGACAATGAATGAAAGTGTGAGGCAGGTGACACATGTCTTCACTCAGGGTCACTACTGTAGAATACTCACTGCCTTCTAGCATCCATATTGGGGAGGAATAGGATAAAGTAAAACAGAAAATTAATGTTCCCGCCAAGCCTTTAGGCCTTCAGGCACAGGGCAACACTTTAATTAAGGGTGAATGTCTGACAATGAAATCCTAAGGGTCAGAGGTCACCTTCGAGGTGAAATCCCGTGAAGCACAATTCCTACATGGGCACGAACCAGAGTCTATGTGACCCAGGTCCTCCTCCGAGCATACATTTAGCTCTGTTCATTGTGAGCTTGCTGCTCTTTTACACACACCTGCAGAATTTCCAGAAGGTTTGCTGCCCATTGCAAGGAAGAGCTAAAAGTTGTGAACATCTAGGTTTAAAAACAACAATAACAAAAGTATGCCATAGAAGTTAGAACTAAAACTCAATGATAGAGTATTTGCCGGGCATAATCAAGGCCCTGGATTTGATCCTCAATATTGCCCTCCCCCCCACACACACATACACATGTGCACACAGGCACACATGAACACACACATGTAAACATGCCATAGGAACTGAGGCGCCATGGCTCAGGCAGGCTAAACAAAACAAGGCTCTTACAAAGAAAAGCCGGTCAGTAGGCAGACAGTGTCTAGTCTATGGGGATTTGGAGCTGTGCCTTCGCAGCATCCAGCTGACACGCTCTTAGCCTAAGCATTGTGCATCTGAGTGTTTAGACTGTCGTGACTGGCATGTGTACCTATAATAACTTAGAGAGAATAACTTTATTTTGGCTCCCAGTTTCAGAGCTCTCATGGTCCCTGGCTCTGCTGCTTCTGGGCCCATGGCGAGGCAGAACACCATGGCAACAGGAGTGGGTAGAGGTGGATTGTCAGGAAGCAGCAGGAGTGAAATGTCTGATAAGGAAATCATAAGAGATGTGGATTGGGGGAGCACTTCTGAACCCATACCTTCCTCTAGCTACTTTCACCTCCTAAAGCCTCTATAACGTCCCAAAACAGTGTCAACAGCTGGGATTCAAGTGTTCAAAATGAATCTCTTCAGGGCATGTACATTTCATACTCAAGCAATAGCACCATGATGCATCCAATTCTGTGAGGCACCGAGGCTGGCAGGCCATCCAGAAGCCCTGAGCTTTCCCCATAGGTGCAAATGTTACACACCTAGGCTGGCAGGCTGTTCAGAAGCCCTGAGCTTTCCCCATAGGTACAAATGTTACACACCTAGGCTGGCAGGCCATCCAGAAGCCCTGAGCTTTCCCCATAGGTGCAAATGTTACACACCTAGGCTGGCAGGCTGTTCAGAAGCCCTGAGCTTTCCCCATAGGTGCAAATGTTACACACCTAGGCTGGCAGGCTGTTCAGAAGCCCTGAGCTTTCCCCATAGGTGCAAATGTTACACACCTAGGCTGGCAGGCCATCCAGAAGCCCGAGCTTTCCCCATACGTGCAAACGTTACATGTCTTCTCTAATATCATTTGAGCAATTGGCATTTGGGAGCTGAGGATGGGTTTAAATGTCAACCTGATAGATTCAACAGGTTGTTCCATGTGCATTTACTTGAACTCATTGGTGTCTGTCTGCTGCTGCTGTCTGCTGCCTATCCAGCTCTGACTCCTCCTGCTCCAGTTACTGTCTCCATGCACGAAGAGAAAGCAAGCGTTGACTTCTGAGCGTCACAGCTCTCAGCTGGGGTGTGGCCCTTACTCTCCCCAGAAGCCATCTGCAATGAAGGGAGTATCCAACTCAAACTGGAAGAATTGACTCCCACTGACCAATAATTGTCCTCCATTTCACCAGCCCCATTTACTGATTCCTGGAGACACTGGGGGGCCTTTGGACTATCATCTACTGAGCAGGGCTTTCTGATCTACTATAAACCCTGACTACCCAGAACACTAAATGTGACAGGGGTTGGTGGGGTAGGGATAGAGACTGAGATGTCCCACTTTACTTGAAATGTGTTGGGCATTCACGTCTGCCTTGCTCTAAGAGCTCTGGGTTGGTTGTTGTTTGTTTGGGGATTAGGGTCTGACATTGATCCATGGAAGATGATAGGCGCATGGTACCTATAGCCCTCTAATTCTTAACTGTTTCCCAGGTCTCCTTCCATCACTTAATGTCCGCCTGTCTCCATTTTCTCTTATACATGGTTTGTGTGCGCATGCTTGCTTGCTTGTTTTTGTGAAAGCATCTATCTCTCTATGTAGCCCTGGCTGTCCTGAAACTTGCTATGCAGATCTGGTTGGCCTCAAACTCATAGAGATTCACCTTCTTCTGGCTCCTCAGTACAGGGATTAAAGGCAAGAGTTACTATGCCCAGCTTCTTGTACCTATTTTTAACAAAGGATAGTTGCCAGGGATGAAATGATTTGCATCCTCCCTGCTACCCACATTCACGTGTTAAGATCCTAACTCTGGGGGCTGGAGTGATAGTGGAGCTATTAAAACAAGGTAGTGCTTGTGCAGAGGACCTGAGCTTGGTCCCCGGCACGCATGTGGGTTGGCACACAGCCACTTGTAAGCCACACAGAGACACAGACACAATTAAGAATAACAGAAATCTTTAAAAACAATCCTAATCCCAATGAGAAGGTATAGAACAAAATGGTACGGGGTCAGAGCCTTCCAAGGTGATGAGGTCTCTCATGACAAGAGAGTTCTCCTGAGTGGAATTAGCACCCAATAGACTTCAGAGAGTTCCTTCTTCCCAATATGATGGCCACAGTGTAGAGCCAGTAAGCAAGCCCTCACCCTCAAATTGGACCAGGTTCTACTCTTGTACAAATGACTGGATGCTGCATTTTGCTTTCTCAGTTGTAGCTGTGACATTAAGTCAACACGGTGCTAGTATCCAAAGCTTGATCTTGTTGACTGGTCAAGGGTGACATGACTCCTATCTTGAGAAGTGTGTAAGTGTTCCTCTGCCCTCACAATCTCACTAACATTTGTTACTGTTTACTTCCTTGACAGCCATAAGGTGCTGTCTTTGCATTTCCCTAGTGGCTAGGGATGCTCCACACATTTTTATTTTTTTATTTTTTTTTTTTTTTGGTTTTTCGAGACAGGGTTTCTCTGTATAGCCCTGGCTGTCCTGGAACTCACTTTGTAGACCAGGCTGGCCTCGAACTCAGAAATCCACCTGCCTCTGCCTCCCAAGTGCTGGGATTAAAGGCGTGCGCCACCACGCCCGGCTTTTATTTTTTTATTAGATATTTACATGTCAAATGTTATCCCTTTTCCTGGTTTCCCTTCTGAAAGCCCCCTATCCTCTCCCCTCTCCCCTTGCTCACCAACATTGAATTAAAGTGGTAAAGAGCATCTGCTTCTCATGCGTGAATCTCTAGGTACAATCCCTAGTGCTGCTAAACAAAACAAACATCATGTGATCATGTGATCATGTTTAGATTTTCCCCCTTCTGTGTGTATAGGATTTATTGTGGTTAACTTTATTGACTTGACAATGCTTAGAGTCATCTAAGAGGAAAACTTTGATTGAAGAATTGCCTAGCTTGTGGGCATGTTTATAGGAGATTTTCTTGGTTGTTAATACAGAAGGACCCACTCCACTTTAAGTGGTACCGTCCCTAGGAAGGTGATTTTAGACAGTATAAAAAGCTTGGTATAGTTGAGCCTGAGAGTTCACCAGCAAGTTTCTTCTATGGATCTTAGCTTTTGGTTCCTGCCTTAAGGTCCTGCTCTGACTTCTCTCAATGATGGATTGTGACAGCTACTTTTGGTCAGTGTGTTTTATGTCAGCAACAGAAAGCAAGCTGGAACATGATGGTTTTAAGTATCTTCTGTAATACTGGCCTAGAGATCATGAAGTGCTTTAGTTTATGCATGCTTAGGAATGTCTTTATTTCTCTGTGGATTCTAAAAGAAAATTTTGATGGCTGTAGTAATCTTTTTTGGCAGTTCTTTACTTTCAAGGCTTAAAATATGTCATTTATAATTTCCTGGCCTTGTGGGGTTTTGCTAAGAGGTCTGATGATGTTCTGATGGGGTTGTGTTTTTTTTCCCTTGTTCCGTTCAACCCCACTCACTCCGGCTGGCTCCCTGCTCACTCCAGTCGGCCCCGCTCGCTCCCCTTGTTCTGGTTGGCCCTGCTCGCTCTGGCTGTCCCCGTTCGGCTCCACTCACTACGGACAGCCCCGCTCGCTCCGGTTGGTCTCTCCAGTCCAAGGATTCGTTTCTTATTATTCTTCATAAGTACGCTGTAACTGACTTCAGACGCACCAGAGGAGGGCGTCAGATCTCATTATGGGTGGTTGTAAGCCACCATGTGGTTGCTGGGATTTGAACTCATCATCTTCGGAAGAGCAGTCAGGTGCTCTTACCCGCTGAGCCAATCTCACCAGCCCCAGGGTTGTGTTTTTAAGTGAAGTGCAGTTTTTCTCTTACAGAATTTAATCCTGTTTCTTCTGCAATCTGAACATTTGAACTATAATGTGTAATAGAGAGGCTCTTTTCGTATCATACCCATTTGCAGTTCTAGATGCCTGTTGTTTTTAACAAAATCTCAAATATTTGATTTTACTAATGAAGATTTGGGAGCCAGATGCTGGGGTGAAAACCTGCTAGCTCAGAGAGGCAGAGAAAGATCGCAGCTGACCTTCCTTCTCATCTGACACCCAAAAAGGAAGCTTTCTGTCTCCATGAAGGCTCAAAAATCCCCCAAACTTCCTATGCATCTCTCTATCTGTCCTCCTGACATCCTCTCACTCTCTACATTTTTTTCTATGTTCCCTACATGGCGGCTTGCTCTGCCTCTTGACCTATGGCTGACTTTATTTAGTCCTGTTTATAGTAAACAGGAAGCTCTTGTATTAAAGGCGTGCTAGGGTTGAGCCACATCACCACTAGAAACAGGTTTTTCCACAATCTCAGGGTTCATGGTGTGATAAAATATCCTGCAACAGATGTCTTTGCCAAGATTTGGGAAATGGTCTGTTACAATTTCATTGAATAGATTTTTGAGTTTAATCTCAGCGTTTTTTTCTACTTCATAAATTCTTGGATTTGGTCTCTTGATCATGACACAGAGTTCTCAAAAGTTGTAATCATTTTTTTTCTTTACTGATTTCTGAATGTGGAACTTACTTGGCCTTGTCTTTCATGCCTGGCATTCCTCCTTGTATGAGCTAGTCTACACTTCCCACACCATCTGTTTTGGTCTTGAGATTATCGAGTGGTTCCTGTTTCTGAATAGAACAAGCTATGCACTACCATCTTCTGATGGACCTATGGGACACCTTCCTCCAATATCCACAATTTTCCAGAGAACTTGTTCTCTGAAAAGTTTCAATGCTATCTACCTGAGGTCTTAGTCTCCCACACTCTCCCCTTTCTCCAAGGAAACGTCAATAAAAGTACTGTATGAACCCCACATAAAGTGCTCTGACAGGAGGGGACAGGGAGAGAACTCTGCAGGGGAGTAGCACTTGAGAGAAGTGCCTGTAAAGAGCAAGGAGTCAGGAAGTGGACAAAGTACCCACGAATGTGGGTTCTGAGCATAGAAAGCTGGCTGAGGGGTTAGCCCACAGGGCAGGGCACGATGCTCTACTGTAGTGAAGGAGTTTGCTACATCCTTTGGTTATCCTGGGTTTTGTCTAGAGGAGACACTAGCTTTGGATACTTTAAATCCCCAACTCTGGTCTCAGAGTTTGGCTTCCCCACTGTACACCCACCTGGAGAGCATAAAACATGCAGCGCCATGCAGGCTATTGTGCATGGTGTTGTCAAGTGATTGTGTACTGTCTGCAGTGCAACTCAATTCCTGCCCTCCAAGACTTCTAAAGCTATCAGGAAAGACCCATGCACAGTATTCTGGCAAGAACATTTAGAGCTGAGTGGTATGGTCAGAGAGAGAGAGAGACTCAAGAAAACTACTCAGGAAAACAAGGCCAACCAAGGGTTTGGTGATTTATCTAGAGCGGTGGTTCTCAACCTGTGGGTCAAGACCCCTTTGACAAACCTCTGTCTCTGAGAACATTTAGATTGTGATTTCTAACAGTTGAAAAATTACAGTTATGAAGTAACAATGGATATAATTTTACTGTTGAGGTCACCACAGCATGAGGAGCTGTAGTAAAGGGCTGTAGCATTGGGAGGATTGAGAGCTACTGGGCTAGAGGATAGAGCACTTTAGGACTAGGTCCTTGCAAGCTAATACAAGTGCTTTGCACATAAACCAACCAATTAGCGGCTTTCTTTGCTCAGGAAATACTGACTGTTTCAAAGGTCGGAATACTGCTGGGTAGAAGTTAACAAGGAAGAGGTGGTCCCATCTGGCACATGGTTAAGTATGTGTGCGTGCGCGTGTGTGCGTGTGTGCGTGTGTGTGTGTGTGTGTGTGTGTGTGTGTGTGTGTGTGTGTGTGTAGCTGTGCTTCTACCTGACCCACAGCTTCACTTTTTCTGCCCTTTGATGTTACTACCTTGCAGTTTGATGGATGGTACACTGCTGTTGGAAGGCTGGATGGCAGAGGGAAGCGTCTGCCCAACACCAGGCACTATTCATGTGGCCACACACAGCCTACTTGCTCTTTTGCCCCAGAATC
>LR749501.1:376327-445068 GCA_902729485.2 Mus minutoides
AAACTTTAATATAGGCTTCTTCAAGACATCTTGGAGAAAACAGAGTGTACTGGCTGGTTTTGTGTGTCAACTTGACACAAGTTGGAGTTATCACAGAGAAAGGAGCCTCAGTTGAGGAAATGCCTCCATGAGATCCAGCTGTAAGGCATTTTCTTAATTAGTAATCAAGGGGGAGGCCCCAGCCCATTGTGGGTGGGGGCCATTCCTGGGCTGGTGGTCCTGAGTTCTATAAGGAAGCAAGCTAATAAGCAAGGCAGAGGAAGCAACCCAGCAAGCAGCGCCCCTCCATGGCCTCTGCTTCAGCTCCTGCCTCCAAGTTCCTGCCCTGTGTGAATTCCAGTCCTGACTTCCTTTGGTGATGAACAGCAATGTGGAAAGTGTAAGCTGAATAAACCCTTTCCTCCTCAGCTTGCTTCCTGGTCATGATGTTTTGTCCAGGACTAGAAACCCTGACGAAGACACAGAGATAATGAACAACTTATACACTGAAGCTTCTCTGGCAGCTTTACACGGAAAGAGGCTGCATTTTGGAGGAGGCAACAAGTGTTAACCTAAAAATACCGATGCTTATAGGCAAGGTTGGCAGTTTCTTGATACCAAATGAACTGTAGAAGAACAAAATGTTAAGAGTCACCTGGCCCAGGCTGGCCTCAAACTCGTGATCCTCCTGCTTCTCCCGCCTTCAGAAAATCCTACCGGTGTGCACCACCACACCCGGCCAGCCTGGTCTACAAAGTAAGTTCCAGGACAGCCAGGGCTATACAGAGAAACCCTGTCTCGAAAAACAAAAACAAAAATAAAAACAAACAAACAAAAAAGAGTCACCTGACTCCACAGCAGCTCTGGATAAGTTTAATTTCTGATAAACTCTCTTGTTCTTACTGTCAACATCTTTTGAGGGAATCTAGTATGACTCTGAGCGGCTGTGAACCTCATGCTGGTTTCCCAGGCCTCTGAATAAATTGGTCATTCAAATTCCTGCACGAATCTTTCTTCCTGTTGGTCTCCAAAAAGGCAGCCTATGGGTATCGTCAAACAGGAAAAACCAAATATAATTTGGGTACGCTGAATCAATACACTATGACAAGTGTTGATAATGGTAAATGTTTACGTGTACTGTTCTGACCCATACAAGCAGAACTTGGGCATGTGCTTCAGGAGAAAATGGTCTCCATCAGCAAGAGTCAGATACAACAATGGGACCTACTAGTAATGAAGTATGTTGATAACAACACACATGAACTATGGGAAGAATTATTACTCCCCTCGGGGTTCATGTAAGGAAATTTGCCTGTTTTGTAAATGGCAATTTATAGATTTGTAGGCATGTAATCTGCTTCTTAAATCCACACGAAAATAAAACTATTTCATTTTACAGAAGGCAGTAAAATATGATAAGTGGTATTTTAAAGTTGATGAGGTCATTTTGAAAAAGTGGTGTTATTTTTAGTGAGGGACAAAACAAATGAAATTTGAAACTTGCTGAAGAGGTTCAGCTGCAGATTAGACACAGCTAAAGATAAAGCAGCAAAGTAGAAAGTAGCTGTCTGTCTTGTATCCCAGGTCCCAAAGAGAACAGTCTGCACAAGAGAGCGCTCAGGCGGCAGAAGCAACATAGCTTCTGGGACAGGGTCCCTTTTGAGCTTTCATCTTCAGCCAGGAGGCAGAGCTGAGCTCCAGAGATCTGCACATGTGTCTGCTGAGAGTACTCTGAACACTGAGACTCAGAAGAGAGCTGGACTCCCAGGAATGCTGACAGAGGCTAATAGAATCACAGGAGGAACAAGCTCCAGCCAGAGAAAGCTATAACAACTAATGCCAGGGATTACCAAATGGCAAAAGGCAAATATAACAATCTTACTAACAGAAACCAAGACCACTCAGCATCATCAGAACCCAGCACTGCCACCATAGCAAGTCCTGGATACCCCAACACACCCTAAAAGCAAGATTCAGATTTAAAATCATATCTCAGGATGCTGGTGGAGGATTTTTAAGGACATTAATAATCCACTTAAAGAAATACATGAGAACACTGCCAAATAGGTAGGAGGCCTTAAAGAGGAAGCACAAAAATCCCTTAAAGAATTAGAGGAAAACACAACCAAACAGGTTATGGAATTGAACAAAACCATCCAAGATCTAAAAATGGAAGTAGAAACAATAAAGAAAAACCCAAAGGGAGAAACTCTGGAGATAGAAACCCTAGGAAAGAAATCAGGAACCATATATGTGAGCATCAGCAACAGAATACAAGAGATGGAAGAGAGAATCTCAGGTGCAGAAGATCCCATAGAGAACATGGGCACAACAATCAAAGAAAATGCAAAATGCAAAAAGATTCTAACTCAAAACATCCAGGAAATCCAGGACACAATGAGAAGACCAAACCTAAGTATAATAGGACTAGATGAGAATGAAGATTTTCAACTTAAAGGGCCAGCAAATATCTTCAACAAAATGATAGAAGAAAACTTCCCTAACCTAAAGAAAGAGATGCCCATGAACATACAAGAAGCCTACAGAACTCCAAATAAACTGGACCAGAAAAGAAATTCCTCCTGATACATAATAATCAGAACAACAAATGCACTAAATAAAGACAGAATATTAAAAGCAGTAAGGGAAATGTCAAGTAACATATAAAGGCAGACCTATTAGAATTACACCAGACTTCTTACCAGAGACTAAGAAAGGCAGAAGATCCTGGAAAGATGTTATACAGACCCTAAGAGAACACAAATGCCAGCCCAGGCTACTATACCCAGCAAAACTCTCAATTACCATAAATGGAGAAACCAAAGTATTCCATGATGAAGCCAAATTCACACAATATCTTTCCACGAATCCAGCCCTTCAAAGGATGATAAAGGGAAAACACCAACACAAGGACGGAAATTATGACCTAGAAAAAGGAAGAAAGTAATCCTTCAAAAAACCTAAAAGAAGATAGCCACAAGAACAGAATCCCAACTCTAACAACAAAAATAACAGGAAGCAACAATTGCTTTTTCTTAATATTTAATATCAATGGACTCAATTCTCCAATAAAAAGACATAGACTCACAGACTGGCTGCACAAACAGGACCCAACATTTTGCTTCTTACAGGAAATCCACCTCAGGGAAAAGAGACAGACACTACCTCAGAGTGAAAGGCTGGAAAACAATTTTCCAAGCAAATGGTCCAAAGAAACAAGCTGGAGTAGCCATTCTAATAGCGAATAAAATAGACTTCCAACCCAAAGTTTTCAAAAAATACAAGGAGAAGCATTTCATATTAATCAAAGTTAAAATCTACCAAGATGAACTCTCAATTCTGAATATCTATGCTCCAAATGCAGGGGCAGCCACATTCATTAAAGAAACTTTAGTAAAACTCAAAGCACATATGCAACTCACACAATAATAGGCGGAGACTTCACCACCCCATTCTCATCAATGGACAGATCCTGGAAACAGAAACTAAACAGAGATACTTGGAAACTAACAGAAGTTATGAAACAAATGTATTTAACACATATCTATAGAACATTTCATCCTAAAACAAAAGAATATATCTTCTCAGCACCTCATGGTACCTTCTCCAAAATTGACCATATAATTGGTCACCAAATGGGCCTCAGCAGATACAAAAATATTGAAATTATCCCATGCATCCAATCATATCACCACGGACTAAGGCTGATCTTCAATAACAACATAAATAATAGAAAGCCAACATTCACATGGAAGCTGAACAACACTGCTCAATGAGACTTGGTCAAGGAAGAAATAAAGAAAAAAAAATTAAAGACTTTTTAGAGTTTAATGAAAATGAAGCCACAACATACCCAAACTTATGGGACACAATGAAAGCAGCCCTAAGAGGAAAACTCAGCCTTGAGTACCTCCAAAAAGAAACTAGAGAGAGCATACATTAGCAGCTTGACAGCACACCTAAAAGCTCTAGAACAAAAGGAAGCAAATACACCCAAGAGGAATAGACAGCAGGAAATAAACCAAGTGGAAACAAAAAGGGCTATTCAAAGAATCAACCAAACCAGGAGCTGGCTCTTTGAGAAAATCAACAAGATAGATAAACCCTTAACCAGACTCATTAGAGGGCACAGGGACAGTGTCCTAATTAACAAAATCAGAAATGAAAAGGGAGACATAACAACAGAACACGAGGAAATCCAAAACACCATCAGATCCTACTACAAAGGGATATACTCAACAAAACTGGAAAACCTGGATGAAATGGACAAATTTCTAGACAGATACCTGGTACCAAAATTAAATCAGGATCAGATTAATGATCTAAACAGTCTCATATCCCCTAAAGAAATAGAAGTAGGGGCTGGTGAGATGGCTCAGCCGGTAAGAGCACCCGACTGCTCTTCCGAAGGTGATAAGTTCAAATCCCAGCAACCACATGGTGGCTCACAACCATCCGTAACAAGATCTGGCTCCCTCTTCTGGAGTGTCTGAAGACAGCTACAGTGTACTTACATATAATAAATAAAATAAATCTTTAAAAAAATCTTAAAAAAAAAGAAATAAAAGTAGTCATTAATAGTCTCCCAACCAAAAAAAAAAAAAAAAAAAAAGTCCAAGACCAGATGGGTTTAGTGCAGAGTTCTATCAGACCTTCAAAGAAGACCTAAATCCAATTCTCCTCAAACTATTCCCCAAAATAGAAACAGAAGGTACTCTATCCAATTCATTCTATGAAGCCACAATTACTCTGATACCTAAACCACACAAAGATCCAACAAAGAAAGAGAACTTCAGACCAGTTTCCCTTATGAATATCAATGCAAAAATACTCAATAAAATTCTCAGAAACCGAATCCAAGAATACATCAAAATGATCATCCATCATGACCAAGTAGGCTTCATTCCAGTGATGTAGGGATGGTTTAATATATGGAAATCAATCAATGTAATCCACTATATAAGCAAACTCAAAGACAAAAATCACATGATCATCTCCTTAGATGCCAAGAAAGTATTAGACAAAATCTAATACCCATTCATGATAAAAGTCTTGGAAAGTTCAGGAATTCAAGGTCCATATCTAAACATAATAAAAGCAATATACTGCAAACCAGTAGCCAACATTAAACTAGATGGAGAGAAACTTGAAGCAATCCCACTAAAATCAGGGACTAGACAAGGCTGTCCACTTTCTCCCTACCTATTCCATATAGTACTCAAAGTCCTAGCCGAAGCAATTAGATAACAAAAGGAGATCAAGAGAATACAATTTGGAAAGGAAGAAATTAAAATATCACTATTTGCAGACGATATGATAGTATATATAAATGACCCTAAAAATTCCACCAGAGAACTCCTAAACCTGATAAACAGCTTCAGTGCAGTAGCTGGATATAAAATTAACTCTAACAAATCAGTGGTCTTCCTTTACACAAAGGATAAACAGGTTGAGAAAGAAAATAAGGAAACAACACCCTTCACAATAGTCGCAAATAATATAAAACACTTTGGCGTGACTCTAACTAAGGAAGTGAAAGATCTGTAGGATAAGAACTTCAAGTCTCTGAGGAAAGAAATTGAAGAAGATCTCAGAAGTTGGAAAGATCTCCCATGCTCATGGATTGGCAGGATCAATATAGTAAAAACAGCTATGCTGCAGAAAGCAATCTACAGATTCAATGCAATCCCTATCAAAATCCCAACTGAATTCTTCACCGAGTTAGAAAGGGCTATTTCAAATTCATCTGGAATAACAAAAAACCATTCTCAACATGCTCTAGGATAGCAAAACCCATTCTCAACAATAAAAGAACCTCTGGTGGAATCACCAGGCCTGACCTCAAGCTGTACTACATAGCAATTGTGATAAAAACTGCATGGCACTGGTACAACAATAGACAATGGAATGAATTATGACCCAGAAATGAACCCACACACCTTGGTCACTTGATCTTTGACAAGGGAGCTAAAACCATCCAGTGGAAAAAAGATAGTATTTTCAACAAATGGTGCTGGCTTAACTGGCAGTTATCTTATCTCCTTGACAAATTTTATGTGTAAGTGGATCAAGGAACTCCACATAAAACCAGAGACACTGAAACTTAGAGGAGAAAGTGGAGAAAAGCCTCGGAGATATGGGCACAGGGGAAAAATTCCTGAAAAGAACAGCAATGGCTTGTGCTGTAAGATCAAGAATTGACAAATGGGACCTCATAAAACTGCAAAGCTTCTGTAAGGCAAAGGACACTCTCAATAAGACAAAAAGGCCACCAACAGATTGGGAGAGGATCTTTACCAATTCTAAATCTGATAGGGGACTAATATCCAGTATATATAAAGAACTCAAGAATATGGACTTCAGAAAATCAAATAACCCTATTTAAAAATGAGGTGCAGAACTAAAGAAAGAATTCTCATAAATTCATAAATTCATTGTTTTTTAATAGCTGTTAGTACTGAAGAATACTGAAGGGCTAAGAAACATCTGAAAAAAATGATCAACATCCTTAATCATCAGGGAAATGCAAATCAAAACAACCCTGAGATTCCTCCTCACACCAGTCAGAATGGCTGAGATCAAAAATTCAGGTGACAACAGATGCTGGCGAGGATGTGGAGAAAGAGGAATACTCCTCCATTGCTGGTGGGATTGCAAGCTGGTACAACCACTCGGGAAATCAGTCTGGCGGTTCCTCAGAATATTGGACATAGTACTACCGGAAGATCCAGCAATACCTTTCCTGGGCACATACCCAGAAGATGTTCCAACTTGTAATAAGGACACATGCTCCACTATGTTCATAGCAGCCTTATTTATAATAGCCAGAAGCTGGAAAGAACCCAGATGTCCCTCAACAGAGGAATGGATACAGAAAATGTGGTACATTTACACAATGGAGTACTAACAACTGAGCTATTAAAAACAATGAATTTATGAAATTCTTAGGCAAATGGATGTATCTGGAGGATATCATCCTGAGTGAGGTAACCTAATCACAAAAAAACACATATGATATTCACTCACTGATAAGCAGAAATTATCACAGAAACTTAGACTACCCAAGATATAATTTGCAAAACACATGAAACTCAAGAAGAAGAAAGACCTAGCTGGGCGTGGTGGCGCATGCCTTTAATCCCAGCATGTGGGAGGCAGGGGCAGGTGGATTTCTGAGTTCGAGGCCAGCCTGGTCTACAAAGTGAGTTCCAGGTTAGCCAGGACCATACAGAGAAACCCTGTCTTGAAAAATAGAAGAAGAAGAAGAAGAAGAAGAAGAAGAAGAAGAAGAAGAAGAAGAAGAAGAAGAAGAAGAAGAAGAAGAAGAAGAAGAAGAAGAAGAAGAAGAAGAAAAGGAAGAGGAGGAGGAAGAAGAAGAAGAAGAAGAAGAAGAAGAAGAAGAAGAAGAAGAAGAAGAGGAGGAGGAGGAGGAGGAGGAGGAGGAGGAGGAGGAGGAGAAGAAGAAGAAGAAGAAGAAGAAGAAGAAGAAGAAGAAGAAGAAGAAGAAGAAGAAGAAGAAGAAGAAGAAGAAAAGTGTGAATACTTCATTCCTTCTTAGAATGGGTAACAAAATACCTATGGAAGGTGTTACAGAGACAATGTTCGGAGCTGAAAGGGAAGAAAGGACCATCCAGAGGTTGCCCCACCCGGGGATCCATCCCATATGCAACCACCAAACCCAGATACTATTGCATATGCCAGCAAGTTTTTGCCGACAGGACCTTGATATAGCTGTCTCCTGTGAGGCTCTGCCAGAGCCTGGCAAATACAGATGTGGATGCTCACAGTCATCTATTGGATGGAACACAGGGCCCCTAAAGAAGAAGCTAGAGAAAGCACCCAAGGAGCTAAAGGGTTGGCAACTCTATAGGAGGATCAACAATATGAACTAACCATTACTCCCCAGAACTGTGCCTCTAGTTGCATATGTAGCAGAGGATGGCCTAGTCAGCCATCAATGGGAGGAGAGGCCCTTGGTATTGTGAAGATCATATGCCCCAGTACAGGGGAATGCCAGGGCCAGGAAGCGGGAGTGGGTGGGTTGGGGAGCAGGGTGGTGGGAGGGTATAGGGGACTTTTAGGATAGCATTTGAAATGTAAATGAAGAAAATATCTAATAAAAAAGGAAATGTAAAAAAAAAAAAAAAAGAAAGTAGCTGTGGAGAACTTAAGCAGAACACAGTACAGGAGAAAATGGGAAGGAGAGGACTGTGGAGGCAGAAGAGGAGTTCATTCAGCGCATTTGAAAGGAGTTCCTGAAGGAAATGATGGAGCATAAGGGGGTTGGGGGGTGATACTAGAAAGCACAGAACTGATACAATACTAAACCTCAGTTACCAAAGCCGCACAAGTCTCAGCTGGACAAAGAAATGAAATCTCACACACATTGCACCACAGCCTCGGAACACACCAGAAGACACAACAGGCATCTCCAAATGAGAGGAGAATACTGTTGTCAACCTACTATTTCATACCAGTAGCACAGTACTTTCAAGAATTAAAAGCAATACAGTTCCACCAAAAGATAAATAGAAGCTGGGGATATTTATGACCAATTGTAGCTGGTCTTTGCTATGTTGTGGGTTTTGCCACTCATTATTCCTTTGGTTTCATCCCCTATAATTTGTTAGGAGAGTCTTCTTTAGCATGACTAACAAACTGCAACCAATCCCGCTGAACTTCCACTAACCACCAACCCCACCTATGGGGCCCTAGCATGTATATGCCCTCTGAAAAATTCCCAGAATTGCAAACATCATGCAATCACAGAAACTATCTGTGGCTGAGAAAACCATGTCTCTGCCAAAGCATGAGCAAATCATAGTCATTTTACACAAAGCAGTCCCATATCTCTATACCTAGAATTAAAACTAAAGCATATTCTTAAAATATTTGTTTTTTTTAAAGAATCCAAAATTCCAGAATTCTCATTAGAACCAATGATCTTCACTGACGGTACTTCTAAAAGATATAATTCAGATCCCATGAAAATGCTCTTAGAATGTCAAGAGTGCATTGTACTCACAAACAGTGAGTGCAAGTACCTAGAGGCCATAGCTGGAGCTGGGGGCTATAGGTAACTAAGAGCCACCCTATGTGGGTGCTGAGAACTGCACCCAGGTCCTTTGCAAGAATAGCACACAATCCCTGAGCAATCTCTGAAGTCCCACATATTACATTTCTAGATTTACTAAAAGGATAGAAATACTAAAAGGGTGGAAAGAGGAACTCTCAATCCAAGTGAAAATAAAAGATGAGGAAAGAAAAATAAAAAAATAGCCAGTGCATAGATGACAGAACAATGAGACAACAGCCAGTGGATGGATGATGGAACAATCAGACAACAGCCTATGGAGAGATGACAGAACAATCAGACAACAGCCTATGGAGAGATGACAGAACAATCAGACAACAGCCTATGGAGAAATGACAGAACAATCAGACAACAGCCTATGGAGAGATGACAGAACAATCAGACAACAGCCTATGGAGAAATGACAGAACAATCAGACAACAGCCAGAGGATAAATGATGGAACAATCAGACAAAGGCCCGTAGATAATCAGACAACACCATGTGGAGAGATGATGGAACAATCAAAGACTGGTCACTCAAGGTTGGGAGATACTTTATCAGACTACTTAAACATTATAGAACATAAAGAAATGCAGCTATGTATAAGGATAACGGTGAAAAATGAAAGATTAAAGATTTTCAAATTAGACCAAGAATGAAAGTATACAAATCAGAAAATAAAGCTTAAGATAAGGTCAAGTACAAAACAGACTTTAACTCAGTAGAAAAATGTTTACGTATGCAATCCCAGGTGTCCTTAACTAGGCAGGAGGTCCCAGCAAGCTGAAACTCATAAAAACCAATCAATAAACACCAGCCCGAAGAAAGGTGCTGTGTCCCGCATGGCTCCAGGGACTGCCCTAACAGGGGTCTTTTTTTTTTTTTTTTTTTTTTTGGTTTTCGAGACAGGGTTTCTCTGTATAGCCCTGGCTTTCTTGGAACTCACTTTGTAGACCAGGCTGGCCTCGAACTCAGAAATCTGCCTGCCTCTGCCTCTGCCTCCAGAGTGCTGGGATTAAAGGCATGCACCACCACGCCCGGCAACAGGGGTCATTATTACAGACAACAGGCAGGTTCAGCTCTTCTCCAGTAGGAGCAGTCTCTGTAGGGAACAGACTCTGTTCAGTCTTCAGGCTGGAAAAATGGGGGTGGAAGAAGCTACAGTGGTCATATTCTGTACACATTGTTGACATTGACACTCTGACCCAAGGAAGGCTTTGCCATCTCTCAGGCTCACCAAGGGAAGGCTTTGGCACCCCATGGGTATAAGGCACATTAGGGTTCTTGACATGTGTCCAGTTTCACAAAGGACTTCTGCCTCCTACAGGCAGGACCTGGAGAAAAGACCTGGAGAAGGTAGGCATCATGGCAGCAGCCCTGCTCAGTGGCGGCATGCCTGCTGAAACTGAAGAGTGCAGGGCCTTTTAAACACAGAACATTAGTTAGATTTGACTGTACACTAACCCCAACCAATGGCCAAGAATGAGGAACATGCAGACTACTTATTCTACTGTAAAGAATGTAGGAAAATATTGAAAAGTGATACATTATAAAAAATGTCACATATTTGGACATTTCAAAAACATATTTCTAAACCTATCTCTCAAAAAATTCATGAGACTATAAAAAAACTCAGAATTAAAACTTGGTAGTTANGGAAGGGAGCACATTAAAGTCAGCATACTGAATTAGAAAACTCATAGGTAAGCCCATAGCAGCTGCACTGGCCTATCGCCATCAAGACTTATATAGTGTGTATTATGAGCAGAACCTCGAGTAGAGCAACAGAGCAGATACTGAGTCCCAGTCCATCCTTCATACGTATCTGGGAGTGACAGGAGGCAGAAGTGACAGTGTAGATTGGCAGAAAAAAAATAGGGCATATTCAGCCCACACAGTTGGTACTACAGGACAGAAACCACTGGTCCCCACTACATGTCCTTCAAAATCATAGACCTTATATCAAGACCTTTTACCTAAAATAATTGTATTGTGGGCCAGCAAGATAGCTCAGCAAGTAAAGGTGCTAGCCTCCAAGCCTGATGACCTGAGTTCAATTCTCTGAACACATAGTGAGAAGAGAACCAACTCATGAAAGCTGTCTGTCCTTCTACACCCAAACCATGGCACATTTGTATGCACACTCACACAATAATAGTTAAAAAAATATTTAAACATATTTAAAAAGATCTAAGTGGTGGTCATGCATGCCTTTAATCCCAGCATTTGGGAGGCGGACGCAGGACCCCTGTGAATTCAAGGTCTATAGAGTGAGCTCCAGGACAGCGAGGGCTACATAGAGAAACCCTGTCTCAAGAAAGAGATAGATAGATAGATAGATAGATAGATAGATAGATAGATAGATAGATAGATACTGACAGATAGACAGACAGAAAAACCCTGATATCCAATCATCTTGAGGAACCAATGAATGAATGACACGGTGGTACACAGTATTACAGTTTCAGTATGGTTTGAGAATATTGTCCATGTATCCATGCACTGAATCATGGTCCTTCGTGAGGCATTGCTGTGGTAGTGATGTTTTCAGCAATTGTCTTTACCCGCTGTGCTATCTCACTCACCAAAAGTGTCTAATAGAAAGGTGCATCACTTTCACAAGGTAATAGTGCTGGTATGAAGGAGTAACTTACTTCTTCAAGTTGTTTGTTGTACAGTGATGTCAGCCCTCACATCTGATCCCTTCTGCATATGGCCAATATATTTTCACTTTACCATGAATGTAACAATGTGTAAAATAAGCCTTCCCAGAATGCAGGAAACATGTTCTTAGCCCTCTATAAGTTAAACAGACATCCTTATAAAGTATTAAGCATCAGGCATTTTTGTGGCAATACAAATCAAGATAATAAATTATATAGTGATCCTACTTTAATTAAAAAAAATTGTTGGCTGGACATTGTGGCACATGCCTTTTATTCTAGCACTTAGGAGGGAAGAGGTAGGCAGATCTCTTTGAGTTTGAGATTAGAATGATCTACATATGGAGTCCCAGGCTAGTCAAAGCTACAATGAGACGCTGTCTCAAAAAAAAAAAAAATGTGTATGCGTGCATGCATGCGGGCCAAGCATATGTTGAAGCCAGAGGTCTTCAATAACTGTACACTAGTAACTGCAGGCTGCACATCCAACTAAATACTACAATTGAAAACCTATATGTCAAGCTAAGACATAAACAACAATACACAAACGCTAACATTTTACATTTATTAGTATCCTAGTCTCAAACATAGTTGCTAGATACAGACCTTCAGTCATCTCCTAGCCAGGCTCTGAAAAATAAGGGAGGATCCAGATCCAAAAAGTAACAAACTTAACCTCATCCATCCAATAAAAGTCCAGGAGTGACACACACACTCTCCCGAAGCAGTGAAGGAACTGGTTTTGTCTTAATAACAGAATAAGGCCAATGGGATGGCTCAGAGGGGAGAGATATTTACAACACAGACCTGATTCCAAGTTTAACCCTGAATCCCACAGGGAAGGGAAGAGTGACTCCTGACAGTTGCCCTCTGACCTCTACGTGTCCTGGCATGTGGGCCACAGCATGTGCATGTGTGCACTCACACATACACAAACACATGTATGTTCCAACCTTGAAAATGGCAATATATCACAAAACAGGCCTCCACAGATACAAAAATAATGAAATTATCCCATGCATCCTATCTGACCACCATGGACTAAGGCTGATTTTCAATAACAACATAAATAATAGAAAGCGAACATTCTCATGGAAACTGAACAACACTCTATTCAATGATCCCTTGGTCAAGGATGAAATAAAGAAAGAAATTAAAGACTTTCTAGAGTTTAATGAAAATGAAGCCGCAACATACCCAAACTTATGGGACACAATGAAGGCAGTCCTAAAAGGAAAACTCATTGCCCTGAGTGCCTCCAAAAAGAAACTAGAGAGAGCATACGCTAGTAGCCTGACAGCACACCTAGAAGCTCTAGAACTAAAGGAAGCAAATTCACCCAAGAGGAGTAGACAGCAGGAAATAATCAAACTCAGGGCCGAAATCAACCAAGTGGAAACAAAAAGAACTATTCAAAGAATCAACCAAAGCAGGAGCTGGTTCTTTGAGAAAATCAACAAGATAGATAAACCCTTAGCCAGACTCACTAGAGGGCACAGGGACAGTATCTTAATTAACAAAATCAGAAATGAAAAAGGAGACATAACAACGGAACCTGAGGAAATCCAAAACATCATCAGATCCTACTACAAAAGGCTATACTCAACAAAACTAGAAAACCTGGATGAAATGGACAACTTCCTAGACAGATACCAGGTACCAAAGTTAAGCCAGGATCAGATTTCCCCTAAAGAAATAGAAGCAGTCATCAATAGTCTCCCAACCAAAAAAAGCCCAGGACCAGATGGGTTTAGTGCAGAGTTCTATCAGACCTTCAAAGAAGACATAATTCCAACTCTCCTCAAACTATTCCACAAAATAGAAACAGAAAGTACTCTACACAATTCATTCTATGAAGCCACAATTACTCTGATACCTAAACCACACAAAGATCCAACAAAGAAAGAAAACTTCAGACCAATTTCCCTCATGAATATCGATGCAAAAATACTCAATAAAATCCTTGCAAACCAAATCCAAGAATACATCAAAATGATCATCCATCATGACCAAGTAGGCTTCATCCCAGGGATGCAGAGATGGTTTAACATACAGAAATCCATCAACGTAATCCACTATATAAGCAAACTCAAAGACAAAAATCACATGATCATCTAGTTAGATGCTGAGAAAGCATTTGACAAAATCCAACACCCTTTCATGATAAAAGTCTTGGAAAGATCAGGAATTCAAGGCCCATACCTAAACATAATAAAAGCAATCTACAGCAAACCAGTAGCCAACATCAAACTAAATGGAGAGAAACTCAAAGCAATCCCACTAAAAGCAGGGACTAGACAAGGCTGTCCACTTTCTCCCTACCTATTCCATATGGTACTTGAAGTCCTAGCCAGAGCAATTTGACAACAAAAGGAGATCAAGGGGATACAAATTGGAAAGGAAGAAGTTAAAATATCACTGTTTGCAGATGATATGATAGTATATGTTCAGGACCCCAAAAATTCCACCAGAGAACTCCTAAACCTGATAAACAGCTTTAGTGCATTAGCTGGATATAAAACTCTAACAAATCAATGGCCTTTCTCTACACAAAGGATAAAAGGGCCAAGAAAGAAATTAGGGAAACAACACCCTTCACAATGGTCACAAATGCTATAAAATACCTTGGTGTGACTCTAACTAAGGAAGTGAAAGATCTGTATGACAAGAACTTCAAGTCTCTGAAGAAAGAAATAGAAGAAGATCTCAGAAGATGGAAAGATCTCCCATTCACATGGATTGGCAGGATTAATATAGTCAAAATGGCTATCCTGCCGAAAGCAATCTACAGATTCAATGCAATCCCCATCAAAATTCCAACTCAATTCTTCACTGAGTTAGAAAGTGCAATTTGCAAATTCATCTGGAATAATAAAAAACCTAGGATAGCAAAAACTATTCTCAACAATAAAAGAACCTCTGAGGGAATCACCATGCCTGACATTAAGCTGTACTACAGAGCAATTGTGATAAAAACTGCATGGTACTGGTACAGTGACAGATAGATCAATGGAATAGAATTGAAGACCCAGAAGTCAATCCACACACCTATAGTCACTTGATCTTTGACAAGGGAGCTAAAATCATCCAGTGGAAAAAGGACAGCATTTTCAACAAACAATGCTGGCACAACTGGCGGTTATCATGCAGAAGAATGAGAATTGATCCATTCTTATCTCCTTATACAAAGCTTAAGTCTAAGTGGATCAAAGACCTCCACATAAAACCAGAGACACTGAAATTTATAGAGGAGAAAGTGGGGAAAACCCTCGAAGATATGGGCACAGGGGAAAAATTCCTAAACAGAACAGCAATGGCCTGTGCTGTAAGATCAAGAATTGACAAATGGGACCTTATAAAATTGCAAAGCTTCTGTAAGGCAAAAGACACTGTCAGCAGACAAAAAGGCCACCAACAGATTGGGAAAGGATTTTTACCAATCCTAAATCTGATAGGGGACTAAACGAATAACCTCATTAAAAAAATGGGGTACAGAGCTAAACAAAGAACTCTCAACTGAGGAATTCTGAATGGCTGAGAAACACCTTTAAAAAATATTCAACATCCTTAATCATCAGGGAAATGCAAATCAAAACAACACTGAGATTCCACCTCACACCAGTCAGAATGGCTAAGATCAAAAATTCAGGTGACAGCAGATGCTGGCGAGGATGTGGAGAAAGAGGAACACTCCTCCATTGCTGGTGGGATTGCAAGCTTGTACAACCACTCTGGAAGTCAGTCTGGCGGTTCCTCAGAATATTGGACATAGTACTAGATCCAGCAATACCCCTCCTGGGTATATACTTAGAAGATGTTCCAACTGGTAAAAAGGAAACATGCTCCACCATGTTCATAGCAGCCTTATTTATAATAGCCAGAAGCTGAAAAGAACCCAGATGTCCCTCAACAGAGGAATGGATACAGAAAATGTGGTACATTTACACAATGGAGTACTATTCTGCTATTAAAAAAATGAATTTATGAAATTCTTGGGCAAATGGATGTATCTGGAGTATATCATCCTTAGTAAGGTAACCCAATCACAAAAGAAGTCATTGGACATGCACTCACTGATAAGTGGATATTAGCCCAGAAACTTAGAATACCCAAGATACAATTTGCAAAACACAGAAAATCAAGAAGGAAGACCAGCATGTGGATACTTCATTCCTCCTTAGAATAGGGAACAAAATAACCATGAAAGGAGTTACAGAGACAAAGTTTAGAGCTAAGACGAAAGGATGGACTATCCAGAGACTACCCCACCGGGGATCCATCCCATAATCAGTCACAAAACTCAGACACTATTGCATAGGACAGCAAGAGTTTACTGAAGGGACCCTGATATAGCTGTCTTGTATGAGGCTATGCCAGTGCCTGGCAAACACAGAAGTGGATGCTCACAGTCATCTATATGATGGAACACAGGGCCCACAATGGAGAAGCTAGAGATAGAACCCCAGGAGCTGAAGGGGTTTGCAACCCTAGAAGAGGAACAACAATATGAACTAACCAGAACCCCCAAAGCTCATGTCTCTAGCTCCATATGTAGCAGAAGATGGCCTAGTCGGCCATCATTGGAAAGAGAGGCCCCTTGGTATTGCAATCTTTATATGCCCCAATACAGGGGAATGCCAGGGCCAGGAAGTGGGAGTGGGTGGGCAGGAGAGCAGGGTCGGGGGAGGTGAGAGGGAACTTTCAGGAAAGCATCTGAAATATAAATTAAGAAAATATCTAATAAAAAAATTGAAAAAAAAAGTAAAAAAAAAAAAAGAAAAAGAAAATGGCAATATATAAATTCAAGATCTATGTCTCATTCTTTTAATGGTTCAAAGTTCGTGTCTGCTTAGTGGTCATGCAGCTCATTGGCAATAGTCAATAATCAAAGCCTTCAGTTGTTTGAAAATAAAACTGAGCCCCACAGAAATAACACATGGGTTCAAGAAAAACAAAGCCAGCATTGGAACTAAGTAAAATAAATGAATGAATGAATGAATGAATAAACAAATAAAATGTGTCTGATTTTGTATGCACAGGCACACACATGTGGGAACCATTTCTCTCCTTCCACCATAGGTTTAAAGGATGGAACTTAGGTTGTCAAACATGGGGCCAGATACCTCTGTCCACTGACCCATCTTTCTGGCCAACATTTTTAAAGTTAATAATAAAAAGAGTGGAAAGGCCTAAAATGCACATATTAGACAATTAAAGAATAGAATTCTGAAAAGAAGCAACAGTCTAAATAATTACACTAGGGATTTAAAAAAAATACACAACTAAATCAAAAAAACATTATTTAAGGGCTGATTGAAATGCAATTCTCTGAGCCTTGAGCCAGACTTTTAAAATGCCTAAGCAAAGGTGATCTTGGCAGTTTTAATAATATACTGACTTTTATTTTTGCTGTATAAAGTATGCAAAAGGAATGTTTTCTTCAGATCTTTACTAATAGCATAACATCCAGTCTGGCATGGTAACAAACACCGTTAGTCTCAGCACTTGGGAGACAGAGGAGGGTAGATCCAGTTCCAGACCAGTCTGGTTTACATAGTAAGTTCCATGCCAGTCACGGCTGCATAGTGAGGCCCTGTCTAAAATAGGAAAGAAAATCACATGACTGCTAGCACAGCCGCACACAGCATGGCCTCCACTTGTCTGTGACTACATCTATACAGTGTGTGATGACTGCATGACATTTCTGTCCTGTAGCTCTCTGTCAGAGCATTTGTATACGGAGTATGTATTAAGCTATTGAATGCTTTCCTTGCTTTTTTATAATGATGAAATATAGCCCCTGTGACTGATGTGTATGTGTGTATGCATACATATAGCTTTATAGATAATAGAAATTTTGTTTTGTGATACAGTAGAATTTAAAACATTTTTTTCATCAACAAGTGTTTCAGGTCCAGCAGCATTGTGAATCTCTGGCCTCAGGGATGCTTGAGGTCATCAAATCCTAACATGTGTATATTTTATTTAAGTATTATTTATAACACGCCACTTTGGGACTGAACTGTTGTCACTGTCTATGTGAGGAGCTAATTCATTAGTTTACACAGTCTAACATGCTACATAGCTGGGAAGTAGAGTCCCAGAAGAGCTCTTAGAGCTCCAAAGCTTAGCACCCCACGACAGCCTTCATGTAGTACCTGCCATGAATCTTTCGTCAGTGACCCCCAAGAACCTTCCCTTACTTAACGTGCCTCCAGACAAGGTGAGCAACACACACTGCTGGAGCTAGTTACTACGTAAGCAACACAGTGCTGTAGCTGGAGTTACTAAGTACTTCCCATGCACAGGAGTAAGTTCTGCAAGCACTCTGAGACACCATTCTCAGTCACAAGGACAGGGAAGGTGGAAGGACAGCGTGGACAGAGGTGATCTTTAAAGGTTAATATTAGATAATATGGGCTGGAGAGATGGCTCAGCCGTTAAGAGCAGAATGGTCTTCCAGAGCTCCTGAGTTCAATTCCTAGCAACCACATGGTGGCTCACAAACATCTGTAATGGGATCTGATGCCCTCTTTCTGGTGTGTCTGAAGACAGCTACAGTGTACTTACATATAATAAATAAATAAATAAATAAATAAATAAATAAATAAATAAATCTTTTTTAAAAAAGGATTAGATAATATATAAATAGACAGCTTTGTAAAACCAAGTAAGCTCCCAACAGTGCAAAGTTCACCAAGACAATTTTATTTCCAGTGTTTAGTTGGGTATGCACACAGGCATGACACAGGTTTGGATAAAGTCCTCATGCAGAATTATATTTTTCTCAGTAAGAAGCCAGTTCCATCCAGGATACACTATCTACACACCTATGTTACAACATTTATATCAAATCTGGTATCTGAAGAAAAGATACACATAGAATATGTTCATTTAAGTTATTATGTATTTTACAGAAAGATTAAAAATTCAAGTCACATAAAACTCAAAAACTGTATTAAAAGTTTGAATATAAAACTCAGATCTGCCTGGAATGACTAAAGAATGGAATTCCTGTATCCACCTGTGTTAACTGGTAAATGGAAGGAAACTCGTTACTGATAAAATGCATTCATTTATTCAATTTTCTAATTTTAACAATATGGCACCCTAAAAATCAAATGTACTTTTATCATGAGGCACTTTTGTTAGTGAGGAACCAAAAGAACATTTGGCTGCAGGAGGCAGCGACTTGCTTCAGTAATTTGGGGAATATATTATGTAGTGAGTTGCAACAAACACCTTGCTTATTTGTATACAACTATCCAATATACTCTTAAATATATACGTGTGTTCTTCTGGCTGTAGTCATGCACTGTAAAGCTATTTCACAGTGCAAAATGGTGAATCCAGCCCAAAGCAAGGCTGCATAATAACAATTCTGGTACAAGAAAGATATTTACAGTTACTAGACTGTGTAACAGTAGTTTTTCCTTGCTAGAGTGGCTAGACCCAGCTTAAAGTCAGGGAGGAGTCTCTGCTTTAGTGTCGGGACTCTCAGACTCTTTGTGGGGGTGGGTGTTAGCTGTAGAACTAGCATTTTGGCTCATGTTCTGGAAGCTTTCTCTGTTTATTTGGTCAGGTGACTGTGGTGGTGTGAAAAGAGGGGACTGGCTGGTTGAAGCCAAGGTGCTGGCAGCAGCAACCCTTGCTTCGGGCTGCTGAGACGGTGGTGAGTGGGTGCTGAGGGATGTTCCCAGCACGCTGGGGCTCTCAGCCTGGGGCTCGGGGCCTTCGCCTCGGCTAAGGTCGGAGGCACTGGTGCGGATGCGCTCCCTGGCGAGCCAGTCGGAGATGGAAAGGTCCTGGGCTGAGCATTTGGGTTTTAACCGATTCACAGCCGAAAGCTCGGACTCTTTGTCCGCACTCTGCTCATGAGCTTTCCAGAAACTCAGGACGCTGATCTCAGTAGCATCTCTGTGGCCTCCAAGCGTGTGTCTGCGTTTGATGTTTTTCCTTTTCGCTGTCTCAGCAGTAGGTTTTTGATTCCCAACTCCAAACATGTCGTCTGCGGGTGCCCTGGGTCTCAGTTTTAAACGGTCTGCTATTTTTGTTTTCCAAGTGGCCTCCTGCTTTTCGGATTCACTTCTGCTGGATGTCAGGAGGCTCCCTGTCGACTTGCCTTTCTTCATGACGTCAAACATCTTGGCCAGGGCAGGAGTTTCTTTCTCAGTCCTGGTGTCTCCGGGGCTCCCACTGTCTGACTTGAAGCGCGCAGACTTCTTCCTGGACAGTGTGTCGCATTCGATCAGTCTATGGGAGCTGAACTGCTGCCTGCGGCTGTCTAAACTCGGTGTGAGGCTTCCCTCGGTGCAGCTGGCTTCACTGCCTTCGGAGTTCCTGCGGCTCACCCTGGCAACCTCCTGTAATTTTCCTCGGAACAGCCGGTCTGAAGCCAGGGTGGTGGGAAACACGGGGAACTCGCTCTCACTGTCAGTCTCCACCGGCCGTCCTTCACTCACCAGCTCACTCCTCTCGTCATCAGCCTCGTCCCCCTTGCTCTCTGCCACTGACTGCACCTCTGGGCTCAGGCGGCTGGAGTCCAGGCTGGTCAAGTAGGTAGTGGATGATGTGGTAGAATAGTCCGAGGTGATGGTACCAGCAATGGACAAAAACTCACTGTGCTTGTTTTCCGGACTGGTGGATTTTTTGGTGGAGGACCTCACTAGCGAAGCCTGGGAAGACGTGCTAAGCAGAGTGCCTGAGTCAGACCCCGTCTCTTCACAGTGGGGCTTCTGTGTCAGAAGTGATCTGGGACTCTCTTTCAGCATGGCCAGGCGACAGCTGAGAGTTGGTGACCTGTTGCGTTTGGAGCTGTGTGGTGGGGATGGTTCTTCCCATGGCATCTTCTCCTCCTTCGTTGTACCCGTGTCTTTCTTAGCGTTACTTTCTTTGGCAACGACGACCCTCTGCTTGCTACCTGATGTCTCGCTTTCTCTTTTGGACTCTTCTTTAATCTCATTGTGACTCTGTTCCGTATTCTCCTTCTTAAAGAACACACTGTCCAGCTCATCCTCAGAGCTGCTGGGCTGGGCTTTCTCTTTTGGCTTTTTCCTCTTGCGACTGGCAGCTGCGAAGATGGAGGATACAAGCAGTTCCCTGCTATACTGATCCTTCCCGGATCCCCAGGAGCCCTGGAAACAGGCAGAAAGATGAGGCCATGAACACTGTCCAGGGCTGGCTTGTCCCCAGATAGTAAAGAACTAAAGTCTACCAACGGTCCTAGATGCAACCACAACACCATGTATGTTTTAAAAGTCCCCTTTAAACTTATATCAAGGTCAACTTAACCAGAGTTCCCACTTCTTGCCACATCATGATAGATACATCTCTCTCATGCTCAAGGGTACTGAGGCGTCCCAGTTCTCATTAATTTTCCTGTTGGTTTTCTCCACATCCACAATGCTCAAATATTCCCACTGCCTTTATATGTTCTACAAGCAGAAGAGTTCTGCCAGGTGTGATGGTATACACCTGTAATCACAGAGCCGGGTAGGGTGCCATGAAGAGGAGAAGCTCCAAGGCTGCCCCAACTAGACAGTGAGACCCTGCCTCAGACACCCAAAAGGGAAATTAGGTGAACACCATTCTGACATAGTGTAATATTCAGACATGAGATTAGAATTGTATGGCTGAATTCAATTTTCTAAGTGTGGACAACATCTGATACTGACGCACTCATTCAGCTAAGGGGAGTATGGCTTGTACTACTTTACCAGGATTGGATCTTCAGGGATTTGCCTTGTGTACATCAGGCTAGTAAAGATTTCATTCATCTTACATAACAGCAAAAGTAGAAAATTAAGATGACACGGACTACTGAAAAGGCTGTAAATCCTAACCACGAAGCACTCCAGTACCCTAAGAGTCACTGCTATTTATCAGAAGTTCTTAATGACAACTATTTAAAATGAGTTTGTTCAGAAGGTCTGTCTGCTGAGCAGTCTGTTGGTGGGCAGGGGAGTAAGTCCTTGTTCTAGAACAAAATCCTGAGTACAGAGTTAAGCAGAAGGCACGTGGAGTAATGGATTTGAGAATATAGTTTTCTATTACCAAAAAAAAAAAAAGTCTTAAGCTAAACTTAACTGCTCTCCTGAGGTCTCCTGCAGGGTAAGTCAGGTCTACAGGACTGTGCTTTGTGTTGTAATAGGTTTCTAAGCCACCCAGCAGTGTATTTCTATGGGTTACTCTGTTCCTCCATGTTCTCCTTAGCACTGGAGGATCATAGCGGAACCTGGGCTGTCTCCAGCACACTCTGCATGGCATATAGTAGGGATGGAGTCTCTTTTTGCATCTCAATTTGCTGTTCACAAAAGAGGCACCTAGATTATATCACCTTTAAAATTCTCTAATTCTCTGTGCTGGGGAAAATGACGCTGCTTTTCTACAATTTGGCAACTGTTAGCTGAGTGTTCACTACTCCACAGGCATCGTACAGAACGATGTAAGATGCGCAGACAGGAAAGGGGCAGGTGTCTACTGAAGGGAGTAGGGATTTCAAGCATCTCTTTCTGATTCCAAAGCTATCGTCTGTAGTTAGGTAGATCGATGTAGTTGGGAAGCTGAGACCACACGATTATGTCCCAGGCTAGCCAGGGATACACACTGGGACCATTTCAAACAATGAAAGAGAAGTGTCTGAGATCTACAAAGAAGACAGGACAATTGAATGTAAGCAATGATTCCTGATTACTCCTGAGCAGGAGTTGGGAATAGGGGTGGGGTTAAAAGAATCCTCAGGTAATAGGAAAAATTTGCATAAAACTACTTTATATAATAATGTATCGTGATCATGTTAGCATCCTGACTATGAATGATTAGACTGTGATTATGTCCCTGTTCGTGGGAGACAGAAACTACACGACTTAGGGTAGTGTCATCAGTACTATAATTAACTAGGTAACTCTGTGTGTGTATAAGAACTTACCAGCTAATGAGTTTAAGGTAAAAGGCTTATAAAATTATATGTTTAAGTGAGCAAAACCCTCAGTAGATGCGCTAATTAGCTTTAGATGTTGCTTGAAGAAGTTGAAGTTGAGGGGTTACTCAGCACAGACTGGAGTATGCGTTAAGCACAGACTGGGCAAGTGCGTGGGGACTGATTGCTGCGTTGTGATAGCCTGGCCACTGTAGGCCACATGTCTCTAAGCAGGTGGTCCTCTGTAAAGAAAGCCAGCTGTGCGTGAGCACCTGAGTGAGCTAGCAAGCTCTGTTCTTTCGTGGTCTCTGCTTCTTCTTTGTGCTCTGACATCCCTCAGGGACGGACTGTGACCGTGAGATGTGTGTGTGAGATGAAGTCTCTCCTCTCCTAAGTTGCCCTTGGTCACAGCATTTGTCGTAGCAACAGAATCACACTCTAAGAGTCAGTGAGAAGTGACTTGGTGGATAAACTCAACCACCTGTTTTGCATTTGTGTTTTGTATGTGTTTTGAGACAGTCTCACTATATAACAATGCTCAGACTAGAACTGGTTATCCTCCTGTCTCAAGCACATGCCATGATCCCAGATTATGTGGGGATTCTCTCTCTCACTCTCCCTGCTTTTATGTTAGTCAATTTGACAATGTAAATAAATCACTGTTGTTTGCATCATGCTAAACCATTCCCATAACTGCACTTTTCTAACTTACAATCTTGTACTTTCCACCCTTCTTCTATTCCAAATTAGCTTCTCTGTATACTAGACTTTATTCCTCTGGCTCCAGTGTGTATGTTAATGATGGAAGTCAGCCCCAACCCAAAGCTACCACGAAGTGTTTTCCAACTGTACAGAACAACTTACCTTAGATTTCGTGGAGTCACTAGTAGCTGAATCTGGGGAAGTAAATAAAATGTGGTTAGTGGGAGCCAAGCTTCGCTGCTTTCAACAAACGATGCAAAACTTATGAAAAGGACAGGCACAGAACAAAATGTGAAAGCAAAACTCAAACAAGAACACAGTGGATAGTCAGAGCTCACAAAGATGCAAGCTGCACCACAGAAAGCCACCGCCATGAAAGGGTGCTGTGAATTGTAGGCAGAACCAGCTCAATGAGAGGAATGGCAAAGGAGCCCTGTGCTAGACAGAAACAGAAACACTAGTGCATATTGTCTAAACAGTAAATCTAGCAGTAAAGAAGCTTGAAGACCTTTAAAAATTATGTCCCACATCTTGTATCTGAAACTGATACATAATGTAGAACTTTCTAGACTGTTGGCTGCCCTAACTACAAATTGAAACACTCAACTGGTGTATGTGTTGATTTTTGTCAGACTGTCAGATTAGAATTTGTACGAGCTTATCCCAGATGCGAATGGATGCGGCAAAGGCATTAGAATGACCTTGATTCCAGGTCACTTTTAGTTTCTTTAGATGATTCTAGTTTTTGTACTTGACCCCAGCTTCACATCTGTGCAGTCAGGGATCCTTTTGGTTAGTTTGGTTAAATTGCTAACAGGTTTGTAAGTATCTATTAACAAATGCTATTATGGAAATGGAGAAATGGAGACCATAATTTTGCTGTCTGGCAAAAACTCAGATTATACAAGTATAAAGAGGGTAGGAAGGGGCCAGCGCTATGAAGAATAAATATCAATTTTAGAATTTTATCTTTGAACTTTTGGGAGAATAATTTTCAAAATTAATGAGCTGGGCCCCGTGCCACGCCCCTTTTAACACATGGCTAAATGCTTTATGACTTTAAGAACCGGTTGACCATACCATGCTATTTCTCCTCAGGGTCTGCTTCAGAAATAACAAGAGACAGCAGAAAAACTTTTAAAAGAGTAGTAGTGATCTGTTTACAATATTCTTAAGAGAGACGTGTACACCACAGATCAACTGGGTTGGCATTTACAAGAACCGGGGGTTTCTGCAGACAAGGCAGCTACAGTGTGGACAGCAATCCTCCTTCTTCCTACAGCTCCAGCTGTCCATCAGGGACATCACAGAATCCACTAGTGACATTACCGTGTGATAGACTCCTCCCACATCGCCTGTGCAACATCAGTATAGATTTGCCTGTGTCAGTAAGAGCTGAAAAAACCCTTTCGAGCTAAAACAAGAACTAGAGACAAAGGGAGAACATGGTGTGAAATAGCATGCCAGATTAGTGCAACAGTTTGGCAAGAGACGTTTTCATCCAGAGCCTATTAAATACTAATACTTAACCAAGCTTTAGGGTGGCAGTAGGAGAGAGAAGAAAATCAAGGTCAAGTGGAATGACTTTGACTGTGACATCTCTGGTGACATGACAGGACTGAGAGGGGCAGCTGAGCATATGTAGCCTGCTGCCGGCACAGGACTAGGTACCCAGTCTAACCATTCTTTCTGCCGTCACAGCAACCACACATTCAGCAGCATATATCTGTTTTACCTTGTGATGACTATTATTACATGGAAACTGTGAATTTAAATAAACAAAACAAAAACAAAACAGTGGCTTGCATGCTCATCCCTCTCAGGGTCCACCTGACACACATCACTACTCCATGCACTGTCCATGGGCTACAGCCCCGGAAGGTAAGTGAGATCCATCATCAGAAAAGGCGGGTTGCAGTTTTTATTAGTAGAAAGGAAAAGGAAGAAGAAGAGAAAACAACCCACATGGAGTGTTACTTATGGCTGCTCACTGTTTCACTTACAGGAAGGCCATGTAACCTAGAGGTCAGTACTGTACTGCCTAGACAAGAGTTACCTGATACGTCTCCAGGGAGCCCGCCTGTCCTTCCAATGTTGGTGAGCAAATGATCTATGTTTGGTACTGGCTGGGAGTCTACTGTGTTCTCCTCCTGCACTGCTGTCTATGGTTAACAAACAAAGAGCTCTTCATCATCTCTTCAAAGGCAACTTTTTAAAAATTTAAACAACATTTAGTAAAAGATACATTATTATATTGAGCACAAGGTTAATTTTGCATTGGTTAGATGTCACTAATGGTAAAGAAGGCACCATCATTATACTCTTATCAGGCCAGCAAGTGAGGAGCTAGCCGCCTGCATCCAGGGTGCAAAGCTGGTAACGGCACACTAAGCAGGAGACCAAGATGGCATCAGCAGGAGGCTGAGTCTCACACGAGAGCAGCCGAGCGCGTGTGGACAATACTTACGAGAGGCTCTTCGGCACCTTCTTCTGTGAAAAACCAGTCATGCTAAAATTTAAAATAAAAAAGGTGAGAATAATTAAATAAGCCCCAAAGTGTAGCTCTATCTTAGGGAACAGCACAGGAACAAGGGGAATGTCTTATGGGAAAAAGCAGTAGAGGTGACTTCTGTTCTACCAGTTGTCAGCTGTGAGGAAAGCGAACTTGCAGGAAGAGACGCAGTGTGAACTTACATGCTGGATGAGAGTCTCTACGATCTTATACTGGTCAGGCATGTGCGTGACCATGTGGGTCATGTTGTCTTCTGATGTTCTCACTAGAGTTGGACCAAAAACGATCGCTAGGTTTCTGGGTTCCATCTGAAAGAAAGGATGAAAGTGGAAAATTAGACCAGGTCTCCATGGCAGCTTTAGCATTTTGTTGCTGAAATTTATTTATGGAAAGTTCTTTTTGATGAAAAATACAACTGGATGATGAGAAGTACATTCTTCTTAGGTTGTGTTCTCATGAGCAAATCCTCGATTGATAATATGCGATGCCTAATTACTATTCCTGCTTTTCCAAGAAGTCTTTGATTAGTTTTTATTCTTTTTTTTTTTTAATTTTTTTTAAAAGATTTATTTTATTTATTATATGTAAGTACACTGTAGCTGTCTTCAGACACTCCAGAAGAGGGCGCCAGATCTCATTACGGATGGTTGTGAGCCACCATGTGGATGCTGGGATTTGAACTCAGGACCTCTGGAAGAGCAGTCGGGTGCTCTTACCCGCTGAGCCATCTCACCAGCCCCTAGTTTTTATTCTTAATTAACAAAGAAGGATTAGGTGGCAAGAAAAGAAAAGGTGAAATTTAAGAATAAGGAACTCTGTCCCTTGAGAACTGGCAGGAAGGGACAGAAGACTTAAAGCAAGGTTCCAGATTCTTCTCTGTGTCATACATCAAAATCAGTAACGGAGGAAAACAAGTTTGAGGGTAAGTTTTCGATTCACTTTTACCCCACCCAAATCTCCTCAAGTTCCGGGCTTAGCCTTGTTTCTTTCTTAGCATGACAGTCTTCTGATCAGTTTGTACATTCACTGACATACTATCCTGAATTTCTGGTCCAATTATGACAGTCATGGGCATGGATCCTGTTTTCTTTTATGTTACTTTGAGCTTAAGTTTTGATAAAGTGTTAAATAATAATCTCAAACAATCTTAAGAATCCAAACTTTAACCAATCTTAAGAAGCCATCAAAATATTTAAAAAAAAAATCACCACAAAACTCAAAAAAGAAAAAAAAAAGCCATACTAAAAAAAAAAAAAAACAAAATCCATCATACGGGGGCCCCCACAGTACTAGACTGTTAGGCACAGGCCTGTGCACACAGTCACCAGACAAAAAGCCTTCTCCTCTACTGAAACAGCTGTCACTTATCGCTTAACCTGTGTTATATGTAATAGCATACCAAATTCAGTGCAGAAAAATAAATTCTCACTAAAATTAGGATTTTCCTAGGATAATGACTTATTAAAATAAAAATGTACCTGTTGGGAAGGATTTGGGCACCACCATTTATGTCTTGTTCTGAAATATGCCATCATCTCATTCTAATTCTGTGTTGGTACACATGGCCAGAGTCCACCACATCAAATACGCTGTCAGGAGTTCAGCAGACTCTTGCTTATGGCTTCAGTTAAGTCTTTAGACTAATTATATACATTAATATTTATGTATAGAAATGTTTGTTTTATGTAAGTAAATTTTAGCTAGCTCCTACATACAAAAGATGACATTTGGCTTAGTCTTTCATTTCTGGCAATTGTTTGAAATGTGCATTTAAGTTCCAAAAAATTAGGTTAAAAAATGTCAAGGAGCAACCAAAGAGTATACAAGGGCTGTCCCCCCCCCCCCCCCGCAAGCCCCACACATGTAGCAGACCTGCAGCATGGTCTTCACGAAGGGCTCCTAACAACTGGAGTGGGAGCTTACCCACTCTGTTCCCTGCCTGTGGCTCCTGTTTCCCTAACTGGCCTGCCTTGTCTGGTCTCAGTGGGAGCGGATGTGCCCAGTGCTGCAGTGACTTGAGGTGCCAGGGTGGGCTGGTACTCAGGGGGAGCTCCCCCTTTTCAGAGCTGAAGGGGAAGGGTGGGGGAGCGGCTGTGTGAGGCAGGGACTGAGAAGAGAAGGGAGGCTGCAATCAGGATCTAAAGTGAATCAATAAGTTAATGGGAAAAGAAAGAAAACGTTTAGGAAATAAAATACCATACTGCCTTCAAGTCTGAGTATTAATCTGGCAAACCCACTATGCCTGTGACTCCTGTACTCTAGTGAGGAGGAGGCAAGAGAATACTACTTTAAAGGACACACAGGCTCCATAAAGGTGAGTTCAAGAGCAGCCTGAGCTACATGAGAGCCTTTCTCAAAAAATCCCTAAATAAGTAGAATTTTAGGACAGATTTCTAAAAGAAAAAACTGAGCCTGGTATGGTGAGTCATGCTTTAATTCTAGCACCAGGAGGTAGATGAGATCTCTGAGTTCAAGGCCAGCCTGGTCTACAGAGCAAGTTCCAGGACAGCCACACTACACAGAAAGCCTGCCTTCAAACACTAGCATCTGCCCAGCCAAACTGAAGAATGACACACCATCCTTCAGGGATAATCAACTAGAAAATATTCCAGCTAAAACTATACTGGGGAAACTTTGATTTTCTGTACAAACTTTTAGAGACAGCTCAGTAGACTGTGGTGGTCTCCCTCCCCTTCTCCTTAACCTTCCACAGCTCTCTCAATTGACGACAATGAACACCGGGATGGTGCAGAGGCAATGTGTCGTCTCCCCCATCTTCTCAAACAGGGTGACGGGGATGCCCTGCTGGACCCTGAGCTTTGCCTCCGTAGGCAGGAAGCAATCTTAGAAGAGGGGCGACAGCCAAACTCCTTAGCTTTCTCTTAACTGTTTTCCCTCCAAAACACAATATGATCATCTAAGAACTTTAAAATTTTTATTTATTTATTATATGTAAGTACACTGTAGCTGTCTTCAGATTCCTCAGAAGAGGGCATCAGATCTCATTATGGATGGTTGTGAGCCACCATGTGGTTGCTGGGATTTGAACTCAGGACCTTTGGAAGAGCAGTGTTCTTAACCGCTGAGCCATCTCTCCAGCCCATCTAAGAACTTTAATGAATGATCTGAGATAGGAGGAGAATCATTTAACCTCTTGATAGAATGGACTTAGGTACCAATCATTCACTGACTAAGCAAAATGAAATTAAGACTAAAATGAACCAGTGAAATACAATGCCTGGATCTTATCTAGATATTTAAAGAAATAATCATACTGTAAAAACCTTTTTAAAAATGTCAAGAAAACCTGAATCTGAACTGAATATTTGATACTCCTTAGAACAGCTTATTTTGTGGTGTATGATAATGGGGTATTAAAAGGAGGAAGCTATCATACCTGTCTAATAGGAAACTAAAGAAAACATTTTAGCGTATATCGTCTGGTACCTTTTGGCTTGTATATCACACATATATGCCTCCTACTCAAGCTAGTGACATAGAGCCGAAAACAAAAATAAAATTTTGACTTCTATTTTTCCTGCTGGCTGAATGTAAACTGAAACATTTCTAAATGAAATTCCCTTAAAGACAAAAGGACAGCTGCCTGTGGAGCCTCTGCTGTGAGGTGATATTCAGAAAGATCTAGCCAGCCCAGTCAGAGGCACTCTTAGGCTTCTGAGAAGTAAAATTCTTTAGCCCAGAGCTATGAAGGCCAACCCTCAGAGAGGTCACTTCGGTGATGTACCTGACGTACCTTATTTTTTTCTGAGTTTTCTGCCACTGTTTTCAGATGAGCCGAAAGAAACTTGAGTGTCTCAAAATGATGCTCAGGCAGATCATGAATCTGGAACATATTTCCAGGATGGAGTTAAATGCTGCATTTGAGCTGCGCCTCCCCAAATAAAAGTAATACCTACTAGTCTCTTTAATGTTCTTAGCCGATCTAGGGGGTCCTCCTTACGATTGGCCTCGATGAAGTCAGCATATTTGTCTGGCAGTGGTAGGAAGAAGAGAACGAGGTTAACTGCTTGGCTGAAATACGGTCTCCCTTTGTTCAAGGAACCACAATTTAAAGCATACAAGACTTTCATGCATCCTTAAATATAGATCTCTGAAATTTACATGCTGGAGATGGTTCTTAATGATCTCCAAGCTTTCCCAACAATCAGAGGAAAGTTCTCTCAGTGGGATGCCTCTGAAGCTACAGTCTGGTATCCAGTCAGCCTGTCCATTACCCCAACCTAACAGTAGCACCCACTACAGGGTCCTTCGTTATACTTTATGTGCAGAGCATTTGATTGAAACAGTAACAGCATTTTTAGCTTAATGACAAACACGGGCCAACATGCATCTTATTTTCACTTTACTGAAGTGTATCAATTTAGCAAATGATTTTCACCAAAATTTATGAAAAGACCAAAACCAGTTCTTATGCTTTTCATTTCCCTCACCCCTCGTTTTTCTGGTTTGATTATGGCTTCTAGCACAGGCTGAACCTTTTCCTCTGACGTGATTTGTGGGAGCTAACTCACCATTTGTAAAGAGAGGCTCAGGGAGCTTTCTGAAGAAGGATTTTAGTAAACTGCTTATCACATTCAAATCTCGCCATTTCTGGGTATGCAAAACAGAAATGCAGTATGGTTAATGTTATAAAAGGAAAAACTGCATCAGTCAGTCCAACAGAAGTGAACCTACATCATCCTGTGTGTCAATGTCCGCCATCCCCTTGTTGAGTTCTTCCTGCATGCTTGAAATGGCTGCGTTGTTGCCGGGAACTCGGTAGATACCTGTATATTCAAGACCCCTTTCTTCAACTAATTTGCAACATATGTCAACGATTAATGGAATGTACTGCAAAACAAGAAACCAGCATTTTATTTAACACAGTACCCAAGTTTGAAAATGAATCCCTACTGACCATTTCCGATTAAATCACTACTCTAGTTCAGAGTTAGTATGTTAGATAAAAAGCTTAAACATAAAAATTACTCGGCCAGGAGAGCAGTCATCCTAAGGGAGGACAGTGCACTAGGATGGACACTTATCTGAAGGGCAGTGCACTCAGGCCCCACTACCACAGACACTGGCTTAGACGTCCAGATAGATGGTTGGGCTCTCCTACCCTGTTGGTGTGGGCGGGTGGGCAGTCGTCCAACCTAACTCCAAAGGTCCCTGTGGCGGCCGGCTTTTTCTCAAACGTCTTCCTCACGATGCTTGGAATGCCTCTTCTCCAAGTACCTTTGTCTTTAGGGGGACTGGTATCATCTTTTGATTGTTATTGAAATAAGATGACGTTACACAAAATGGAAACAAGACTATTTAAATCTAATTCATCAATGCTTAATTAACTGTAGTCTTATATTATAAAACAGTCTACATTCACCCAGTGTACATTCACAATTATTCTCTTCCTACTGTTATGCCTCCGATCTGTCCATATAACTTGTCATAGTTATATTTCTTCCCTTTCAGACAGAAGGCAGAAGCAGTGTGTCCTTTTTGTAAGTGGCAGGGAAGCACTGCCTCTGTGTCACAGCGATGTATCTGGCCATTCACATCTGTAAAGATGCCTTCATGTGACTGTGCATTCTCCTACCCTTCTTCTTGATTAAAGAAAGAGATGTCTCTGGCTTCATCTTAAAGGAAAATGTCCACTGAGCTTGCACCATGTCTACAGTGAGCTTTGAGCTGGCTAAGCAGCTGGCTGTGACTGTTGGTAACAGTAGCAAAGTAGAGCCCCAGGACACACCGTCCTGATCCCAGCCAGAGCCCCGGGACACACCCTCCTGATCCCAGCCAGAGCCCGGCTGCCGTCAGTTACCTTTACTGAGAAGCCTCCTCTCGGACTCCTCCTTTGGAGAATGTGGGCTTTGAGTCTTCGGCTCTGATTTAGCACCAAGCAAAGTTTGCCTGATGCTAAGACTCTGGCGAGGTGTTTTTGGCAACTGTTCTGTTTTGCTGCTGAAAGAAAGAAACCTTTCTAAAGCACTGTACACGTGGCATCTACGTTAACCATAGGCATGGTGGGACTCTCACCTCAGCAGACTGTTATACTCTTTGATTCTTCGACTAATTAGATCTCTGTTGGTAACTCCAGTGTCCTACAGAAGGAGCAGAAGGTGACAATGGGAAGGGGTTATTAGACTATTAGAAGCAGAGGGTTACCATGGGCTTGAAGCTTGCTACTGAACCAACTTGTTAATACAAATGCTATGACTTGTTCTCAGTGGAGATGGTCCAGTTGCCTGCTGCTCCTGCAAGCAAGTCTGCTGTGTATTTCCTGTACTTATGCAGCTCCTCGGATAATTCTCAAGCCTCGGGGATTCAGTACTCCTAAACTGATGCTACATAAAATGTGTGACTGTGAGCACAAAGCTAACTTCTCTAATACCAGGAAAAATGATCAGGATTCAATAATACCTCAGAGTCAAAGAATCTGCTAAAGATAAACTTGAATAAGGAACAGTGAAGTAAGAGTCAGGAGGTATCAAAAAGGGCAGTTCATCAAGAACCCCTTTTGTCCTGTGCCCCAAGTTGAACCCAGAGCTGAGTAAACAGGAACAAGTCTATTTGTAGCAACTGCAATTACACACTGCTATGTCTCTGCAAACATTTTTTTAAAAATAAGTCTTATTTTGAGTGTAATGAAATACATGTAGCCACACAGGCAGGAATGAAAATATTTAAAGAGATTATATTCTCTTGAGCTATATCAGATTATTTTCAAGAAGTTGGGATTTTCCCTGGAATTTCACACGGAAAGAAGGGAAGGCTCGCTATCATCATGCATGGCGTCAATGAGAGGGGCTGCCTCCTAGAAAGAGATTTCACTGCGTTTTGTAACTTACAGACCTTCGCCACAATGATGATGGGCAGGAGCACCTCTGACCGGGCCTGCTTAGTTACCACGCCTTTCTGCCTTCTTAACCAAACCCTCATGCAACGCTCCCAAAGAGAGGCCGGGGAGCCCTCTTGGCCTCTTTGTCCCTCTTCCCAGGGTCAGCACATTGAGTAAATCCCTTCTCCACTTTTTACTATGACTTTGCCCAAGCTTAGGAAGACAAATTATATGTTATCCTTCATAAGCACACCCTAGATTTTAATCTTTGTATGTGTGCATGTCTATAAGTGGTACAGGTCATTGAATTAGAGAAAGGACGGTGAGTATGGAAAAAGAAGAGGGAAGGACAAACTCAGGAGGCAGCAAACCCACGTGAGAAGAAGGCTACCTGCAGGATGAGGGACCAGGAGGAAAGGGGGTGAGGGAGAAGGATCAAAAATGACAAGTCCATATGAAAACACCATAAGGTATCCTATTACTCTAATGCTAATTAAAAACCCAAGTAAGTTTTTAAGTTGAATCTATCTTCAGCATCTTTGCACACAATTCTGCTGATGACTGCACTGAGCAGCTACAGAAGAAAAGCTAAGTGTCCTCCTGGTATAAGCACTATCCTGACGACTACAATCCTGGCTACAATCCTACGATATCTCCCAGCTGGTATGAGCCAGAGAATATCAAGAGTGTAAAGCATGTAACATGGTTTTTCACAGCACATGCTTCCTGAGAAGCACATAACTACACCACACCAGGCTATATTGTATTTTGCTTGTACAACTCCATGAAAACAATACAACCAAACCAAACCAAACCAAACCAAACCAAACCAAAACATAGTGTCTCTACATAGCCATTTGTCCTAGCCCACAACAATACTAATCTCAAAATCCAAAGAGGCTTGTAATTTGATCAAAAAAGTTCCTGCAGTTTCTATGCCGTATGTAGGAAGCTTATGCACCCACAGATTTTGATATCCACAAGTGTCCTGACCCTCCTCACAGATACCAGGGACAACATTAATGATCAGGAAAATAACATGGGCTCCTCACTGTGGTTTGTTATGTCTGAACATATGAGACTATGAATACCATCTCTTTTCTTCTTTAGTAACAGTACTTTCCAGCAAGTAAAAATAATACAGGTACACTTGACTTTTCCTTTTTAATGACTGAATACAGTATTTTATTTCCTATAAAAATAATCTATCTAATGCTTTTAGTCAGCCTAGGGAACATACTGTGAGAATACCAAGTTTCACCCACATTCTTTGAAAAACATACCTCTTCATTTAGGTTGCTACTTTCCTGAATAGTCTTGATCCATGATAACATATCATCTCTGTCTTCAGCCTGGAACAAGCACTCACAGTCAGACGTGGTGAGTCGGAATACATTCCGCCTCTTGGTCTCACTGTACGAGATATCTATCAGGCAAGCGTTGACACTGATAGGCTGTTCTTCTTCTGATGGCGTTGTCTGCTCTCTTCTGTCTTTATACAAGTACAGTGAGTGGCCCCGAAGGACAACATACATCTGTTTCCATGGCCGAATACTGCCACCAACTCTCTAGAAAACATAATTGGTCCATGTTCGTCAATATGCAATACAAGGCTAGAACTCTGTGACAGGATCACTAAGTAATGCCTTTCCCATGAATACTTGTGTACCTAGTAAAGCAAATGTCTCATTTACTTGAAATCACATGAAATGAGGAAGGATAAAAAAGTGAGTTCGAGGCCAGCCTGGTCTACAAAGTGAGTTCCAGGACAGCCAGGGCCAGAGAAACCCTGTCTCAAAAAACCAAAAAAAAAAAAAAGTCACTAAAGGTGCATGCTGCCAAGCCTGATTTGCGTTTGATCCTAGAGACCCACACAGAACAAGAGAACCAACTCTCACATGCTGACTTCTGACCTCCATGTCCTTGCCATGGCATAGGGACAATCACTCAATACACACACGATAAGAATGTAGCTGAGCCTGGTGATTCATGCCTTTAAGCCCAGTACACACAAAGCGGAGCTTCTCAGTATGGGGCAGCCTGGGCTACTTAGCAAGTTCCAGGCAAGACAGTGAGATCCCGTCTAAATCAATCAATCAATCAATAAAAGTTTTAAATGTACAACTTTCTTTAGATGTCACATATATGCCAATTAGGATATGTATCTGAACTGATGCTAAGGATAGTAAAATCCCAGCGACAGATGGGAAGACAAAACTGCGTATTGAAACCAGTAAAATGCATGCTACAGAGATGCACTGAAAGTGCCCATTAGTACTGTTTGCTTTTTTATTTTTTAATTTTTTTCTATTTATTTCATGTATGTGAGTACACTGTAGCTGTCTTTAGACACAGCAGAAGAAGGTATTGGATCCCATTACAGATGGCTGTGAGCCACTATGTGGTTGCTGGGAATTGAACACAGGACCTCTAGAAGAGCAATCAGTGCTCTTAACTGCTGAGCCATCTCTCCAGTCCCTGTTTGCTTTTTTTGTTTTTAACAACAATCATATGAATACAAAAGTAGTAAAGAAATTTACAATAAAACAACAACAACAACAAAAATCCAAGCCAGGCAGTAGTGGTATATGCCTTTAATCCCAGCACTCAGGAAGAGAAGCAGGTGGGTCTCAGGGAGTTTGAGGTCAGCTTGGTCTACAAAATGAATTCCAGGACAGCCAGAGCTACACAGAGAAACCCTGTGTTGAAATCCAAAACCGGGCTGAAGAGATGGCTCAGTGGTTAAGAGCGCCGACTGCTCTTCTGAAGGTCCCGAGTTCAAATCCCAGTAACCACATGGTGGCTCACAACCATCCGTAATGAAATCTGATGCCCTCTTCTGGAGTGTCTGAAGATAGCTACAGTATACTTACATATAATAAATAAATAAATCTTTTTAAAAAAATCTATAAAAAAAGGTTTAAAAAAAATCCAAAACCAAACAAACAAGCAAAAAACCAAAAAACCCAAAACAAAACAAAATAAACAAAGAAGTCTATGGAATATTCTTTTTCCTCCTGCTGCTAGGGACTGACTCTGAGTACTGCTTGTATCAGTCAAGGGCTGTAACAGTGAGCTGTATCTCTAACAACAATAAACAAAAACAGAACCCCAACCCCCCACCATAATACAAGTAAAAAAGAATCAAGTTTTAGATCAAGGACATAATAAAACACTCCAGGAGGAGAGTCCTGGAAAGAACATGCACTGACAGGAAATGATGTCACCAAAATCATCAGCTCTGCATGGAAAAGTGGGACTGCCCATATCCAAGTCTGTTTGCAAATCTAAATTCTTTAGCAGCACTGAAGTCTTCTTATGCAATGATTTTATTTCGCTGGATTCTATCTACTGAAGCACATGCTGATAACATTATACTTGTTTATATTATTTAGTGTGTGTAAAATAAAATGAACTAAAAATTAAAAGGGGAATTGAAAAGAACTAGGCTACATATTTCTAGATGACTAATGAGGGGGCTATTACTCAGTGACTTAAAGCCTCTATAATAGCCAATCCTGGTAAATAAGAGACACAGGGCTCCTTCCTAGATACCCCGTTTCTCTGTTCACACCGGCACACTGTAAGGCAGTACTCCACATGTAGCTGGCATTCAAGACAAAGCTCAGGAAACCACTCCACCGATCAGATTTTCCTTTGTTGTGCATGTGCCTTGTACCCCGAAGGCTTACAATCTCACAAGTATGAGATTCGCTTATTAGGCCTGAATTTCTGATGTCATACGAGCTGAGAAGGTGCACTACCTTGCCCTTATCGGTGACCAGTGGTCGGAACTGGAGCCACCCTTCTCTGGCTGCATCACTGAAGACCTCGGAGGAAGAATCCTTTCTAGATCCAGAGTCTTCTGATGACTTTTGGCTGTCTGTTATCTACAGAAAAATGCCAAGAAAACAGTCAAATGTCAGTTTTTCTTTTTATAAATATTTATACATGGAAATGGTGTTGGCAAAATGTCATATTTAGTGTTTTAAGTAAAACACTGGAAAGTTCTGGGTTTAGAAGTAATACTAGAAACACTTCTAATCCTTTTTTTTAAAAGGTGAATTGGCTTCCATTTGTTTTTCAAAAGCCACCTACAGAATAGTATGACTTCCCTGGTCTCATGGACTCACATTTTGGCAGAAAAAATAATGGGAGATGGGGAAGGGAGCGGACAAGAAGCCAGGCGTAGTTGTACACCCTTGTAAACCTCAGCACCCAAGGGGCCACAATGGGAGGATCTCAAGGTGCATAAATAATTAATGTGTGCCTCATTTACAGTCTGGGACAAGCCAGGGTTATAGAGTGAGTTCAAAGATGGTCCACTCTATACAGTGAGATCTTGCTTTAAGACAAAATGAAACAAAAATTCAGTGACACATGTGATCCATGGTGAGACTGAACATGCAGTGACTAACTGGTGGCCTTTTCACAAGGAAGGAGCCAGTCTAAGAGGGCAGATAAAAAATGCAGGGAGACCATGTGACTGGTGAACACATAGTCATCAGGTTAGTAATTTATAGTTAGCAGGAACACAAGAGCTAAGGAAAGGCAGATCTGGTCTTCGTCTGTGGTAAGAAGAGGAACGGAAGCCTGAAAGTGAGGAATCTGACCACTATTACATGGAGAAGGGTTTCTAAAAGGACAGGCATGAAGACACAAGTGACTGCAGAGAATGAGACAATCGCCAGAGTTGGAAAAGGAATGGAACACTCAGGCAATGGCCTAGAGATGGAGCCTAAGAGAATGAAACGAAAAACAGAACAAAGTTGTACAGTTTGGCTTGAGCAAATGGGAGAACAGAATCGGCACCAACGAGACGGAGAGAAGGGATAGAGCAGCCTAAGGTAACTACTCGAGCTTAGGGCTACTTGGTAATATCTGGGTGATGACATCAGATACAGAGCAGATCACGTGAGCTACTGTTCTGAGAGGAAGCAAAGGCTAGCAGTATAGACTCTGTGAGGACTCCGAAGTAATCAGTGAGGAAATCCGTGTACAGAAACAAGGGTTGAAGCCGGGCGGTGGTGGTGCACGCCTTTAATCCTAGCACTTGGGAGGCAGGGGCAGGCAGATTTCTGAGTTCGAGGCCAGCCTGGTCTACAGAGTGAGTTCCAGGACAGCTAGGGCTATACAGAGAAACCCTATCTCGAAAAAAACAAAACAAAACAAAACAATAAAAACAGAAACAGAAACAAGGGTTGACACTAGCTCTGGGCAATCCACAATGCTAACAGTGCAGAAGACCCAGCAAAGGAGAGTCAGTTGTACTCTTAGATGCTGATTATGAAGTGGAGGCAGGGTGTAGAGGTACTTCACCATGGGGACAGAATTGTATCATTATTCCTGAAAGGTTGCAGTATGCTAAAATCCATAGGAGCCATCAACTGTGGGGCTTAGTGTCACAGGCAGCCTTGGTACAGTCATCCTCATGTGTGTGAACTGAGGGGAAGAGACTGTGTACATGGTTTTCAAAAAGATTCACTATAAAAAGGACAAACAGGAGTGGTCGAGAGAAATGTAGATTCCAAAAGGTTTCTGTTTAACACAGGTAGATCGTGGATGGAGAATGAGCATGGGAAGACAGACTGCAGAGGAGGGTGGGGCTAGAGAGGACAGGAACGAGAATGCCCATCACGGAGACCTGCATGCTGGAAAGTCAGTACTGAGGCGTGCCACACAAGTCTGGGGCTTGCTGCCTCTCAGCAGGGTCATGGTCCTAGGACAAAGACTTTATGGTAAGAGCAAGAAAAGAAGGAACTATGGGTACACTGCAGCCACAGTCACTTCCCAGGGTGGTAAATAGGGCCATTCCTTTCTGGCCATTCGGAATTTTTCAGTGAAATACGAGAAGTGTGAAGGGTGGGGCTATAAGCACAGACGGAGGAAAGTATAAGCTAATACTTTTGAGAAAACACAGAAATACTGCTAGGCAGGTTGATTTGGGCCTTGAGTTGGTAATGAGAAAAATTAGCCCAATGCTTATATGCATTACATACTTGATCAAAATGTTCAGAAATTAAAAATATAACTCCTATTTTTCAAATGTAGTAGATGCAGACTAAAAAGTTACACCATTTAAAAACAAAGTATCCAGCATATGTAGCAGAAGATGGCCTAGTCGGCCATCATTGGGAGGAGAGGCCCCTTGGTCTTGCAAACTTTATATGCCCCAGTACAGGGGAACGCTAGGCCCAAGAAGTGGGAGTGGGTGGATAGGGGAGCAGGGCCTGGGGAGGGTACAGGGAACTTTGGGGATAGCATTTGAAATGTAAATAAAGAAAATATCTAATAAGCAAAACAAAATAAAACAAAAACAAAGTATCCAAAAGAGAAAATACATATTTTTTTGAAGAGCTAAATCAAACAAAGGTAAAACAGAATCAAAAACAAACAAAAAAATCCACACCATTTATCATTTACTTGATATCTTTAAAATATTAAGTACTAACCTTGATTCCCTTCAGGCTAGACACGTGCTTAAAGGATCTGTTGGAAAAGTATATAAATATGTGTAATAAATATAAACTCTTGGTGTAAGAATTGACTACACCTAAATTTTCATTAATGAGCTGACATTTCACCCTTACCATGTGACCGATGTAAATGAGAAGAGCTAAGTTATAACTATGTACATTTTCAATTCAATGATAGAAGCTTTCTTAGCTGACCTGGCAAATTGTGGAGTCTAACTCCAAGTGGTTTAGGCATAATTATTTTAGCCACAGCACAGTTTGATGAATTTTTTTTTGCTTTTTTTTGTTTCTGCCTTTTTTGCTTTAACTGTGCTACTTTTAAAAAAATCTTTGTATCAAAGGAAAAGCTACTCAGGCTAACTGCTGGGCTTTTTACCCACAGCTGGGCCTGCCTTATCCAGCTGGGGAAACCCTGAGATGCAGGTTTCAGGAGATGCAGCAGTCAGAGAGCAGTCAGGTGATGCTGGCCACATGGGTACACACTGCTGAGCATGGGAGGAACCCGGAATGTGAGCCACACTTGTTCCTTCAAAGAAAGGAGGGCAGAACCTGTTCTCTGCCCAGAAGGAGAAAGTAGATGTGCCTAGCCCAGTGACCTTTGTACCATCTGTGTAGTTAGAGACTTTCTGGCAGTAGACCTTCTTCCAGACCCGTCTTACAAACCTACTTTTCTCAGTCCACCTACAGAACCTATCTTTATGGAAAGTGTCATATGTACTTTACAAAAGGGTTTTGATTGAATCATGTCCAACCTTTATTTAGCTTACTTTGTTTCTCAAAGAAACTTATCTATGATTTGTTGTTCATGAGAGACTGAGTTATCACCAGAAAAATTTTCATCAAACTGTGCTGTGGCTAAAATAATTATGCCTAAACCACTCGGAGTTAGACTCCACAAGTTTGAACCACCACTGGCCACTAAGTCATTTTGAACCAGACTGTGTTCTTGCCTGGGGATCTATCATCTCTCTGCAGGTCTGTTAAGACCAAAGAACCCCCAGCCGTAGCAAGCATGTCCACCCATACTCTGGAGTGCTTTCAAGATGGGAGAAGCAAACGCTGTCAATCAGAAGACAGGTTTGTATTAATTCTTCAAAATAATTCTACTCTTAACATGTGACTAAATATGTCATTGTTCTCTCAAAAACCACTCAAATAAGAAAGAAGTACATAAACTTCATTCTGAGAATTACCAGGAGACAGGATAGAAAGAAAGGGCTAGACCCCTGCAGATAGCCTGTCTCACAATTTATGCCCACCTCTGGGAATAAACACTGTAACTTTAACCCCAATCTTTGTGTACCCGCAGTGTCTAGCTTTCAATAAAAATAAAGTGGTGATAAAGATACTCAAAAAAAAGGAACCCAGTTTTGAGATATGGAAGATCATAAAACCAGACACAGAAATAATCTGGACACTGGGATCATCAAAGAATCTATGCAAAATATACTAACTACTCTCAAGAAAAGGTAAAAACACACATGAACAAAGGCAGCTAAAAGCAATACAGGACACCATTAGTTGCATAGTTCAAATAACATTGCAGTCCACCCTGCTCAGAGAGATCAAAGCCAACCTCCCCATTCACACAGAAACTCACCAGCCACCAGCCAGGTGCAGTGAAGGAGAAAGTGAGGGGAGCAGTGCCTGCAGGCATGTGAGGAGGCATTTTCCTCATGGGTATGAGAGGTTGGTCATGCCATGGTAAGTGACTCCACACATGTTCATGCAAGCTTCCCTAATTAAACTCAATGGGGCATACACACACAGACAGGGAGTTGCATGGGGTCTAGAGAAGGAGTTTAGCAGGTGGCAGAAGTGACAAGAGAAGGCACTGAGGAGTTAATATAGCCTGAAACATTGTATATACATTAAATGTTTTTAAACAAGGAAACATACAGTGCTGTGGTCTTGGAAGCTGTGCACAGCCCGTGTAGGGAGGAGCCCAGAGTACAGCAGTTACGGACACATTTTCCTGAAGGGAGCAAAGAGCTCAAACAAGCCACACTTCCAATCTGGTATCATTAGGAAAATTCCTACTGAGCTGGAACACTGTGCCCTGGCTGTATCTTACAGGAACTGCTCTTACACGACTAGTCCTAGAAGAACTAATTTAGTTAGACTATAAATGACAGCATGATAGGAATGTAGGCTATTCAATAAAGGTGATAAGTAAGAAAGATGGGGTGTTCCTGGGTAAGAGGTTCACTGTTCTGAAAGCTGTCAGCATTTCCTACACTAACCTATAAATTAGACGTTGTGTCAATAACAATGCCCACACAAAAAGAACTAAAAAACAAAACAAAACAAAACATTTTAAGGTTCAAATAATAAGATTTTTGAAAGAACACATCATAATGATGAGTAACAGCACTGCCTCATAAAAACATTTTAAAACCACTATAATTAAGTAGAAACTTAATTTAATTAAGTATTTAACATTAATAAATCCAGTGAATAGAATATAACTTCTGAATAGAACAAATTACATATAATTCAGCACATGTAAGATAACATGTAAGTGGGAAATGATGGTTTTAGGTGCTTTGGAGTAGCAAAGATGCTAAAAGCTACAGTTAGCACTTTACCTCATTCATTAAAATGCTTTAATTACACAAGAATCAAAGTTGTAGGTAAAAAAAGACATAAATTTAAGAAGTAAACATATAGAATTATTATTTTGAAATAGAAATAGTCTTTTGCAATGTGATTCAAATCCCTAAAGCCATGAAAATATTTTCCAAATTTAACTGAATATAAATATTTTAAACATTTTTGCAGTTAAAGATTAAAGAAAGCCAAATAAAAAATATTAAGAAAAGAATTGTAACCTATCCCAGCAAAGTGTTACTCGTCTTTACATAGAAGTCTCAATAGCAGAAAATGTGGCAAAGGCATCAAGAGGCTGCCTGAGCAGCTGCTGATGACAGACCCGAGACCAGCACTAAACTACCAGCTTCATCAGCGCTAGAACAAACTCACAAGTCAGTACACCGAAGCTCCTGTACCCTGCTAGGAAGAACACGACTCAACACAGTCGGGAAGGAAGGAGGGAGGGAGGGAGGGAGGGAGGGAGGGAGGGAGGAAGGAAGGAAGGAAGGAAGGAAGGAAGGAAGGAAGGAAGGAAGGAAGGAAGGAAGGAGGGCGGGCCACTGACTATACATATTAGAATAAAAATTCACCTTTTGAAATGTACTGATGCAATTTTCCATTATATGTATACATAAGAATAGTCATGAAGCAATATTTATGAGGGCACAATTCCAAATATCTACTAATCTCAATGCCAACTAGAGAATATAGAATATAGTTAAGTATATAGTGTAATTACTTGGTGAGATATTAAACAAGTATGGAAAACAATGTGGCATGAATATCTGAATGGAAGGATCTCCTGACTCGTGTATACCAAGCTACCAATTTGTTTACAGAAATAATTAGAACATATCCATTTATAAGCACATTTGGATGTATGTGACTCTTATGTTTAAATAGCACTAAATAGCTACAAGTCTAGGGTAGGAGAAGCATTTTATATCTATAATATATACTTCTAAGACCAACTGGATGTTACTTTAATACTAACATTTAACTTGCATTTCTAATGTCAAAGTAAGAAAATAAGACCATCTTATATTCAGGATTTATAAGCCAAATTCATGATGAATACCATTCATATAAAAACATCTAAAATAGTAATCTGAGACTTACAATTTTGCATCTTCTCTATAATCATCCAGTCCTTCATCATAGGATTTTGATCTTTCTGTCTTTGAGCTGTGCGGGCCATCCAGGCTGGGAGGTCCAACAGATTCTGCAATTAAATCCAGCATTTATGCTTTTCAAGGGGTTTTGCAGATTCTTTCAATGGGAAAAGATCCGTCTGGCAAGCACTGTGAAATACGGTGTGCAGACCCCACTGTACACATACCTTGGTCGTGGGAGAGCTGACGTCGAATCAAAGGAGCAGAGGTCGTGAGGCTGGGGGGAACAGTTGCTATGGAGGGGACCTGGGAAGTCGAGGCAGAGATAACAGCAGATGCAGGAATATGTGCGATCTCATGGTCGATGCTAGGACTGGTTGGTTCATCTGGAAGGAAGGAAAAGAATTACTGGGACCTGAAAACTTCAGAGTCCACTGTTGTTACTAGAAAAGCCAAATAACAGCCAACAAACCACCAGTTAGTGACATAGCTGTGTGCTAAAATTCTTTACACCACTGCTACTCAAGTGATGCCAGTAACTCTGAAAATAAGATGAGTAATTTCTTCTAATTAATAAATAACAACAAGCAAAGCAAAGTGCAGGAATTCAGAACCCAAATGAACTAAAGAAAACAATCAGACCTTATGCAAAAAAAATTACCTTCCAAGTCCCACGGTTCTTGTGTCCCACGTCATCATGGGTCCGACCTCACCCCACTCCTTCACCCCCGGTCCCCCTTAATTTTTGTAGGAAGATAATGAAACCCAATCACTAGCAACCAGAAGTTGCATGCTACTCTATTTGGATTTTTGTGTAAATCACAAAAAGGTCCCTTTTTTCCCAGACAGGTATCAGTCATAACGTTCCCCATTAGCGTGGTGCAGATGTACTTGTAGAAACAGAAAATTCTGTGCTGTGAGTTTTCACCATCTCCAAGTCTCTCATCATCTGTCAGACAAATATGTATGCATGCATGACAGCAAATATTACTGGTAGTTATTATGTACTAGAACATGTAAATGGCTTACATATCCTACGCTCTGTAATACAGAACCCTCAAGCATGTGACTTTGCAGACTAAGTCAACAGTGTCATCTACAGCAAGCCTGGCACCGAGCCCTGATCAGTACCTGCCTTCCCACTAGTGAGCCATGGCTTCATTCTAAATTCCTACTTTTGTAAAAGATATCAATGATTTAAATGCTAATATTTTAGGATAAGAGAATATAATTTAATAAAAGGCCAGCACTATAAGGCATTAGATGTCTCATCATGAAATCCTTTATCAATAAAATATAATTATATAAAACTGAATCTTGACTATTTGGTTCAGAAGGTCAAAACAAATGGTAACAATCTCTTACCATTTTAATGATCAGTGTTTTAGCAAAAAAAGAAAACAAAACACAACAAAACAAACAAACAAAAAAAACAACCCTAATGCCTGAGAAATTGTAACTTTTTATTTTATGAGTTAAAGCAATAAACGCTGATGCTCGTGGTTTTGGAGTTTTTTAAAAAAGAACAGCTGTTTAACATTTTAGCCAAATAAATGATTATGAAAACATCTCTGAGCTACTTTTACTAAACACATATGACCGTATCATGCATCAAACACCAAGAATCCAATAATTCTTTGTTCAGAAGCAAGGAGACTTGCTTGAAGAATCTTAATTCAACTGAAATAAAAATTTAATTTTACAAGAATTAGTAACACTTAAAACTATAATTAGGATTAGGATTTTCAAGTTCTTGAAAATGTAATGAATTTTTCAAATGATGTATACATTAAAGTAAGTTTTAAAAATCTAAGGGCTGGAGAGATGATGGCTCAGTGGTTAAGAATGCTGGCTACTGGTCCCCGGGAGCAAGGTTCGATTCCCAGGACCCACATGGGGCTTCACAACCATATGTTCCAGGGACCCTCAGGAACCAGGCACACACGTGCTACTCAGACATACGTGCAGGCAAAACACTTGCACATAAATAACTAAAATATTAATTATTATTGCTGAGGCTGTGAATGATGTTTACATGTTGGCACATGTGCCACAACATGTGTGTGCAGGTCACAGGACAACTTTGTGCAGCAAGTTCTGTCATCCACCTTGACATGTTTGGAAGAGAATGTGAAACACTGGGATATGAATCACCTGAGTTTCAAGTGTATGTTTTCAAAAGGGAGGAAGAGGGATAGTTATCTGTTTCAGTGAGAGAAACACTATCATGATCATTTCAGTATTGTTTACATTTTTTATAATATACATCTCTAACCAATATGTTGAAAAGAGGCTATAATGTTTTAAAATATAACTGCTTTACTTCAAATTTAGATTACACTGATATATATATATNTGCAGAAACAGAACCACACGACAGCCAGGAGCCAGTGACTGAATGATGAATGGGTCACCAAAGAAAGAGGGAAAACATTTCCAGAGTCACATAGCACCACGTGCAAAAATCTATGGGATTCAAAGAGAGCAGTCCTAGAAGATCTAATTACAGCCACGTTCCCACAATGAGAAGCCAAAGAGAGCTGGGGGCAGCACCACAGGGAGAGCTCACACAGCACTCACATAGACAGCTCAGGACCTCTTACAGCTCCAGGGGCCGAGACACTCTCTCCTGGCCTCTACCAGCACTGTGTAGAAATAATTAAGATGAGGGCAGAAATTAAATAGAAAGAAAAAACTACCAAGATCTAATGAAACAAAAAGTTAATTCCCTGAAAAGATAAAGAAGCAAGAGACCGAGAGGAGCTCTACTCCCAAGCGCTCTAGCGCCCAGGATCATAGATCAGGAGGTGAGGAGGACGCAACATCTGCCCCAACACTGGAAGTCACTAGGACCAGTGTGACCCAGGCACCCAGGAACTCTGAGGGACCAGTGGCACAGGTTCCTTCTGGTCTGAACCGATGCCCTCAGCAGTCTTTGGGTACAAACTCCGCAGCCAGCCCCACAACACCCAGAGGAAGCTCCACTCCCAGGAGCTCTAACATGCCCAGGACCATAAGATCCCAGGATCCCAGGAGCTTGGTCACACCAGGATCTCAGGGTCCCAGAGGCAGCTTGACTCCCAGGAGCTCTGGGATCTCAGGATTACAGAGACAGCTGGACTATAAGGAGTTCTGACACAACTAGGATCACAGGAAGGACAGGCCCCAGTCAGATATATCAAGGGCAGGTAGCACTAGTAATAATCAGATGGCAGGAGGCAAGCATAAGAACATAAGCAACAGAAACCAAGGTTACTTGGCATCATCAGAACCCAATTCTCCCACAATAGCAAGTCCTGGATACGCCATCACACTGGAAAAGCAAGATTCAGATCTAAAAATCACTTCTCATGATGGTGATAGTGAACTTTAAGAAGGACATAAATAACTCCTTTAAAGAAATACAGGAGAATAGAGGTAAACAGCTAGAAGCCCTTAAAGAGAAAACACAAGAATCCCTTAAAGAATTACAGGAAAACACAATCAAAGAGGCAAAGGAAATGAACAAAATCATCCAAGATCTAAAACTGGAAATAGAAACAATAAAGAAATCACAAAGGGAGCCAACCCTTGAGTTAGAAAACCTAGGAAAGAGATCAGGAGTCATAGATGCAATCATCACCAACAGAATACAAGAGATAGAAGAGAGATTCTTAGGTGCAGAAGATACCATAGAAAACATTGACACAACAGTCAATCCCCATGAACATACAAGAAGCCTACAGAATTCCAAACAGGCTGGACCAGAAAAGAAATTCCTCCTGTCACATAATAATCAAAACACCAAATACATTAAACAGAGAAAGAATATTAAAAGCACTAAGGGGAAAGGTCAAGTAACAAGTAACAAGGAAGACCTATCAGAATTACACCAGAATTACACCAGAGACTATGAAAGCTGGAAGATCCTGGGCAGATGTCATACAGACCCCAAGAGAACACAAATGCCAGCCCAGGCTACTATACCCAGCAAAACTCTCAATCACCATAGACGAAGAAACCAAGATATTCCATGAAAAAAACAAAATTACACAATAGCTTTTCACAAATCCAGCCTACAAAGGATAACAGATGGAAAACAGCAACACAAGGAGGGAAACTACACACTAGAAAAAGCAAGAAAGTAGTATTTCAACAAACCCAATTTACAAAACACAAGCAAATCAAGAAGAATGAAGACCAAAGTGTGGATACTTCATTCCTCCTTAGAATAGAGAACAAAACACCCATGAAAGGAGTTACAGAGACAAAGTTTGGAGCTAAGACGAAAGGATGGACCATCCAGAGACTAGCCCACACGTCGATCCATCCCATAATCAGCCACCAAACCCAGACACTATTGCATATGCCAGCAAGATTTTGCTGAAAGGACCCTGATATAGTTGTTTCTTTTGAGGCTATACCAGTGCCTGACAAATACAGAAGTGGATGCTCACAGTCATCTATTGGATGGAACACAGGGACCCCAATGGAGGAGCTAGAGAAAGTACCCAAGAAGCTGAAGGGGTCTCCAACCCTATAGGTGGAAGAACAATATGAACTAACCAGTACCCCCAGAGCTCATGTCTCTAGATGCATATGTAGCAGAAGATGGCCTAGTCAGCCATCATTGGGAAGAGAGGCCCCTTGTTCTCGCACACTTTATATGCCCCAATATAGGGGAACACCAGGGCCAAGAAGTGGGAGTGGGCGGGTAGGGGAGCAGGGCAGGGGGTGGGGTGGGGGGGTAACAGGGAACTTTCAGGATAGCATTTGAAATGTAAATAAAGAAAATATCTAATAAAAAAAAGAGAGGAAGAAAAAAAAGAAGATAGCCACACAAACAGAATTCCCCCTCTAACAACAAAAATAACAGGAAGTAACAATCACTTTTCCTTAATATCTCTTAACATCAATGGACTCAATTCCCCAAAAAAGACACAGACATAGCATAGACATAGACTGGATACATAAACAGCATTTTGTTGCATACAGGAAACGCACCGCAGTGACTAATGCCGACACTACCTCAGAGTAAAAGGTTGGAAAACAATTTTCCAAGCAGATGGTACCAAGAAACAAGCAATAAAATCAATTCTCAACCAAAAGCTATAAAGAAAAAAAAAAAAAGATAAGGAAGGATACTTCATATTGGTCAAAGGGAGAAAAATCTACCAAGATGAACTCTCAATTCTGAACATCTATGCTCCAAATGCAAGGGCATCTACATTCATAGAAGAAACTTTGCTGAAACTCAAAGCAGATATTACACCTCACACAATAATAGTGGGAGACTTCAACACCCCACTCTTAGCAATGGACAGATCATGGAAACACAAACTAAACAGAGACACACTGAAACTAACAGAAGGTATGGACCAAATGAATTTAACAGATATCTATAGAATATTTCATCCTAAAACAGAAGAATATACCTTCTTCTCAGTACCTCACAGTACCTTCTCCAAAATTGACAAGATAATTGGTCACAAAACAGGCCTCAACAGATACAAGAAGACTGAAATAATCCCATGCACCCTATCAGATCACCAAGGACTAAGGCCTAAATACTAAAACAAAAACAAAAACAAAAACAAAAAAAACAACGAAAAGCACACATACACATGGAAGCTGGACAATGCTCTACTCAATGATAACTTGGTCAATGAAGAAAGAAAGAAAGAAATTAAAGGCCTTTTAGAATTTAATGAAAATGAAGATATATAATACCAAAACTTACGGGACACAATGAAAGCATTGCCAAGAGGAAAATTCAAAGAACTAAGTGCCTCCCAAAAGAAACTGGAGAGCGTTTACATTAGCAGCTTGACAGCACACCTGAAAGCTCTAGAACAAAAAGAAGCAAATAAATCCAAGAGGATTAGACATAATCAAACTCAGGGCTGAAATCAACCAAATAGAAACAAAAAGAACTATACAAAGAATCAACCAAACCAGGAGCTGGTTCTTTGAGAAAATCAACAAGATAGATAAACCTTTAGCCAGACTAACCAGAGGGCACAGTGACAGTATCCAAATTAATAAAATAATTAAACATAGCAATGAAATATATCTTAAAATAATTATTCTGTTTGTTGAATATACATTTGAAAATATTAAAATCATGTTCTACAAACATCATGGAAATATAAATTTTCTCACTGTGCTTGAAATGAGCATTTTCAAAGAGTTATTGCTATTTTGAAAATTTTACAATATACTTACTGATATAATAATTTCTCTCTTAGAAACACTGATAATCTTTTTTCAGTAAACTTATAGTTAGACAATGTACACAGATATATAATGCATTTTAAATACTCTCTCACTATGCCAGGTGGTATCATAAGGGCTTTTGAATATATTTCTTAATGAATCATTTTTAATATTTTATCCTCCTTTACTATGCTTAACTCCCAGAGAATATTTTGTATGTTTTGAAACAATTTAGTATTCAATATTAGATATAGGATTCTCAGTTATGGATAGTATTAAATATTCATTAATGTTATTTTTAGGGTATAAAAGGATATGAGTATAAAAGTTCAACAATTTTTTGTGTATTATCTGTTTCTCAAAATACTCAATATTATTGTTTGATGTACGAAATGGAGTTAAATAAAACAAAATTTAAAGAAAAACAAAAATACTAAGTGAGAAACCTTTAGTTACACTAAACAAAAACAAGACCCAATTATGAGACACTAAGAGAGCCATTATGGCTCGGGGGGGGGGGTAAGATTTTTTGTTTGCAGATGGCATAATCTTTGTGATGATTAATATCACCGTCAACCTAATCAGACTTGGAACCATGATGGAAACACACTCTCTAAGTGTATCTAAGAGAGTATTCCAGAAAGGTGTAACTAATCCAGGCAGCACGAGGGACAAGCGATGGATAGAGGTGTGCAGACAGAATAAGGAGACTCTTGAGTACCACCTCTCTCTGCTTCCCCACTGCAGACAGCTGTCTTGCCTCCTTGTCATGAAGACAGCATCAAGAAGCTTTAGGGCAGAGGTTGGGATGTAGTCCAGCTGGTAGAGTGTTTGCCTACCATGCATGAAGGCCTAGGTTGGATCGCAGCTCTTCATAAAGCAGGTATGGTGGTACACAACTACATTCCCAGCACCAGGAGATAAAGGCTAAGCTCATTCTTAGCTATAGAGTTCTAGCTCAGCCTGGGCTCCTGAGTCCCTATCTTGGAAATAAAACTCAACAACAATAAAAACAACAAACTGTTATTACAAATAAATAAATCTTGTCAAATTTCAGAACATGAACAACCACCACCATACAAAACATAGAAGTATTTTTATACACTCACCAGTAGCTCTTGGGCTATTTGAAAATATAATGAAAATAATACCATTTACAATTAATTACAAAGAAGAGAATCTTGAAAAATGAAAGAAGCAAATAATAAATGGTGACTGTACAAAAAGCATAAAGTACCAATCAAAGAGCTCAAGAAAGGGGCAGCTACAAGGACAGCGCATCTTACAGAGGCGGCTTAGAATACTGTGAAAATGTCCATGCTACCTGTCAGTTCCTATGAAAAACCAACAGCCTCCCAGATGAGACTCGCCCGCTTACAGCCAAAAGACCAGACAGAAGACTGTGCAGTGAGGGTTGGGTGGTTTCTTCAAGATGCAGCTACTGGCGAACGTAGCAATACACAGAAGAAATCAGACTCTTTCTATATACAATATCCAATTCAAAAGCATCACAGTCTTACACATATGTCTGAAATGTACAAAACTACCAGAAAAGGGCTTGAGAGATGGCTCCGCAGTTAAGAGCACTGACTGCTCTTCTGGAGATCTTGAGTTCAAATCCCAGCAACCACATGGTGCCTCACAACCACCTGTAATGAGATCAGATGCCCTCTTCTGGTGTGTCTGAAGACAGCTATGGTATACTTACATATAATAAATAAATCTTTAATTAAAAAAAAAACCTACCAGAAAAGAAACACACACACACACACACACACACACACACACAAAAACAAAAAATGAGCAATGCTGCTCCATGATATTAATCTGGACAACAATCTGGGTTTTTAAATAAAGGACCAAAAGAGCAGACAACAAATGCAAAAATAAATGGGATTATATCAAAACTAGAAGAAAATAATCAAAGTGAATAGAGTATATAAAACTAGAGAAACCATTTACCACCTATACACTTGACAAGGGCCATCATCACCAACCAAATAAACTGATTCTAAAATGAGCCAAAGCTCTGAATAGACAACCCCATTTCTAAGAAGATGCGCACACTGCCAGAGGCCTATGAGCAAACAGCAGCAGGAGACACAAACCACAACTGCACTAGGCTACCAGCTTACTCAGGCCATTACCCAGAAGTCCCAGGTAACAAGTGTTGGCAAGGACCTGCAAGGCAGCCCTTACATGCTGTTAGTGGGAACATGCAGAACAGTACAAAGATTCATCACAGAATCAAAAACAGAACCCCCACATGATCTAGCAATCTCACCTCAGCATGCTGGAGAGGCATCTGAATCCCCAGGTATACCACAGTGTTATTCACAAGAGCCAACAGGGAATCAACTGAAGTGTCCATGGCTGAGATCAAGACACAAATATAATGTGGAACACACACACACACCAGAATACCATGTAATGATATTAAAAACAACCATTATTTGCAGCATGAGTGAAAATAAGGGTGTGTATTGCTAAGTGAAATAAGTCAAGAGCAGAAGGTCAAAGGTTGTGATTTATCTCACATGGTTATCAGAGGCCAGACAAGAGGCAGAGGGATAAGGAGAGACTGGCTAAAAGCACAAAGTTTGAGTTCCACAGGAGCAATCAGTTCTGGAATTTTACAACACCGCTGGGAGAGGATTAACAATAAATTGTGTTCTCAAAAATACTTAGAAAGAGGTTAGAATGCACACATCATAAAGAATTAACAAGCTGGGCATGGTGGCGCACGCCTTTAGTCCCAGCACTCGGGAGGCAGAGGCAGGCGGATTACTGAGTTCAAGGCCAGCCTGGTCTACAAAGTGAGTTCCAGGACAGCCAGGGCTATACAGAAAAACCCTGTCTCAAAAAACCAAAAAAAAAAAAAAAGAAAAGAAAAAAAAGGGGGGCACCCATAAAGAATTAACAAATGTGAGGAGACAGAAAGACTCTCTGTACAATGTATATGATCAAATATCACCTTGTGGGGCTGAAGAGATGGCTCAGCGGTTAAGAGCACTTACTGCTCTTCCAGAGGTCCTGAGTTCAATTCCCAGCAACCCATGGTGGCTCACAACTATCTGCAATGGGGTCTGATGCCCTCTTCCGGCGTGTCTGAAGAGAGCAGTGGTGAATACATAAATAAATAAAGCTTTAAAAACAAAAAACAAAAAGAGAAAGGGAAGAAAGTAAGGGAAAGAAAGAGGAGAAGAGTAGAGAGGAGGAGAGAGAGAAGAAAAAGAAAAAAAGAAACAGAACTAAACAAAACAAAGGACTGGAGATAGAGAGATGGTTCAGTGGTCCAGAGTCCTGGATGCTGTGCTAGAGGAACCACTTTCTATTCCCAGCACCCACAGGGCAGCTCACAGGGATCTGTGACTAGTAACGACTTCTGTAACTAGTAATGCCGCCCCCTCTGGTTTCTGCAGGAACTGCCCACATGTGCTGTAAACATACATGGAGGCAAAATATCTCAAAAGATTTAAAAAAAATAAATAAAATGAGGAGCTGGGCGTGCCCAGCACTCGGGAGGCAGAGGCAGGCAGATTTCTGAGTTCGAGGCCAGCCTGGTCTACAAAGTGAGTTCCAGGACAGCCAGGGCTACACAGAGAAACCCTGTCTCAAAAAACCTAAATAAATAAATAAATAAATAAATAAATAAATAAATAAATAAATAAATAAATAAAATGGGAGCCAGGCGTGGTGGGGCTCAGGGAGGCAGAGGCAGGCGGATCTCTGAGTCTGAGGCCAGCCTGGTCTCGAGAGTGAGTTCCAGGACAGCCAGGGCTATACAGAGAAATCCTGTCTCGAAAAACCAAAAAGAAAAAAAAAAGAACTTTCCTCCTACAGCCTCTGCCAATGTCCCTCTCCTGTTAGTACTCAACCCCTGTGTTAGAGCATGATGGTCTAATGTGGGAGAGAGAGGATCAGCCTTCTAAAATAAACTGAGTTGTGACAGAAATATCCCCCACCTTTTTTAAAATTTATATCAACAGGGGTAAATAAAAAGACATAAAGCTCCATTCTTGTTTTACAAGCCAGGCCTGTGGTACCGAGGCTACTCAGCTTCCATTTTATAAATGGTTAATCAGTTTGTTTTTCCTATTTGCCTAAAAAAGAATCTGAAGGTTCTCTCAAGACATATGTAGACTTGTATATGTTTTTGTGTAACAGATTTCAAACTACTGCGAGTAATTAATATTCTTGATTTAAAAATGAAATGTTGAACTTTTCTATATCACTATAGTTTAAGATTAATATTACATGTTCAATGTGTAATAAAATGTAAGGGCAATCTCTGCCTGTAAGGCATTAGTTCTGCCTGATAGACAGCTAAATAAGCGAGTGGGCTCCACACTGACGTTTTAGGAGAACAAGGCACTTGGTGTTTGAGGGCACCCAGTATCTAATGTTTTCAAGAAAAGCATAACTAAGGCAGCGGTAAGGCTATAAATACATTGTTACTCTGCATTTAATTAGTCTGCCTATAGACAGAATTATATAGATGACTACTCTAGCTCTTAGTTAACTGCTACTTTTTAATGAAATAATTGATTTTTATCTCTGCACTTCATAGGACTAAACAGATTAAACATTAACAGATAATAGACGACAGCTATTATCTATCTAAATCAGCTATTATCTATCTAAATCTATTCCAATGTCATCTGATTGTAATATTCTCTCACTATGCAGAAAGAAAATGTGATACTATCATTGTGGTAAGATCTTAGCAGCCTGTGAAATACAGTGTAGGCCTTTAAATTTTTTGTTTTGTTTTGTTTTGTTTTGTTTTTGTTTTTCGAGACAGGGTTTCTCTGTGTAGCCCTGGCTGTCCTGGAACTTACTTTGTAGGCCAGGCTGGCCTCGAACTCAGAAATCCACCTGCCTCTGCCTCCCAAGTGCTGAGATTAAAGGCATGCGCCACCACGCCCGGCCAAGGCCTTTAAATTTAAAGCACACACCCAAGCATCAGTCCAGAGTTACCATCTATTAAATTCTATGTACAACAGGAGCAAGTCAATAGGCTCGGCAGTACGAATCCAACATGCATGTGGGAGTAAGTCTGGTTGAAGCACTCCTCACAATGTTAACATGAAGATACCCTATTTATAAAACTTTGTCACCATGCAGACTCCACTTCTCAAGCTGATTTAGATCCTGACACCTGACATTTCAACAGCAATATTTTCCCAAGAAAGGAAAGAGTAAGAAATAATTGCTCATTGGCAACCATAACAGTAAGAGCTAAGGGGAATCTTTCACAAACTGGTAAGATGATGCCCTATGTCACATGATGCAGGGTCCCTCTTTACAATGTGCTCTGTAGAAAACAATGCCGCTGCAGTGTGCCCAGCACTGAATCAAGCTAGCCTAGAGCCCCCACTTCCAAGTGCTTTTATAAAAAAAACCCTTTATAAACTTCTCGTTTATAAAAATGGAGACACTGTTACATGAATTGATGGAAACTGTATGTAGATTATATCTCAGGACTACACAATCATTATGACATAATTACCCACCCTCCTTCTTTTCTCTTCCCTCCCTTCATTTCTCTTACACATGTAATTATTTTAAACCATCATTTGGCTGTTAACATGTATCTCCGGAGTGAGTGCCTTCTTTACCCAGGCAGTGCTGTGGGCACAGGGAACAATGACATGAACTAGATGTAAAGTCTCCGCCCTCAGTGTGTTCTGCTTCACAGAGATGCATACCTGACTGCTGCACATTTGAGCATGCTCATAAAGCAGCTATTTTAGACACAGTAAGAAAAGCCTGAATAGGTTATGGATCTCTGACCGGGCAGTGAAATCTAGCACAGCAGAGGGACCTCTGGTTATCTGTGCTGCCCCAAGCAGGGTGGACGGGCTAGCCATAGCAGACTCCATAATTCATGTCTATTTTCGGTGAGATGGGAGGGAAACAGGAGGTCTGAGAGAGTGCGGCCTCCGCTGGCTGCTGTGTGAAGTCAGCACAAGGGTAAAAGGAGCCGTAGGGAAGACTGGTGATGGAGACTGAGGTGCACACCTGAAAACTTTCCAAATCCTTTCCCAGGTTATCCCTGTAACTAAGTAAACACACAAGCAAAATCTACGCAGGAATATGCCTGGGGAGGAGGAGGCGCTGCTCAAACGCAGGGCTCATTACTAATGGTCACAGGAACGTGGGTGTGGGCTACCTACAGGAGCAGGAGTGACTCAAAGGTAGCTGCATCACCAAAAGGCCCACCCTAGTGTGGTGACAGCTCAGGAGACCCTGCCCAAGTCTTCCCCCAGCAAAGCAAGGGCAGGGCCTGGCTGCTGCTGATTCAGGCAGACCAACAACTAGGTACAAAAGTTCGGCTGACTCTCCTGACTACAGAGGGCAGGAACTGATTTAACCACGACTAACAAAAGAGGACAGACAGGGTATCGCATAAACCCAGGAGTCCACTGAGCAAGCAGAGGGGACAGAACCATATATTCAAATCCAGCCTGGGCTACAACACCCTGTGTCAAAATACATACTAGATGCAAACTTACTTCTAAGGGAAAATGGCTAGTAGAAATATATTTAAGGAGGAGAAAAGCAACCTGCTCTGACTGGAACACGACTTACACACGGAGAGTGGGTTGCTGTGGCTTAGTAGGTAGGAAAGCGATTATCTAGCATGCAGGAGGCCCTGGAGTCAATCCCCAGCACTGAAAATAAGCAAGTATACAACACTTAAATGCTTTAAATGCACACGCAGTTTAAGATTTCTGTGCCTATGGAATACAAATACTCTATTTCTTCCAACACTTTTCACCCAGCTGATGCTGTGCAGGGCCTCTGAATGCGCTCACCTATAAAAGGGATGGATGCCAGGGAATCACCAGGAGGGCTGGTGCTTGAAGCTTTCCTTTCCTCCATTCTTTTGATATGGACCTCTCTGCGGGCATCGTTTGGCAGCCAGCAGGTGGTGTCCGAGCCCGTCTCCTGGTCATTCACTGCCAGGATGTAAGACTGATGTCTTAAAGGCTGCGGCGTCTGGCGGCCAGACTGAGGTTTCTCTCTTAGAACGACAGACTCTTTACTATCTAGCACATCTGGCTGCTGAATTTCACCCTCCTGTAAGTTTATATCTCCATTCCTTGGAATGGCAGGTAGTTCTAAATCTGATGCCCCCAAATTCTCACTGAGCTGAGGACTGGTCTTGGCAGAAGTTCCTGGTGGACACGAGGATACCTCAGTCTCCAGCTGGTGCTCGAAGCTGTTTTCGGATCTGAACCGTGTCTGCTGACTCAGCACACTGTGTTGATGCAGATGATTGACAGGCCTTTGGTCTTTCATGGAAGCCAGTGAGTGCTGGCTGAAGGACGGTTTTGAGACAGGTGGAGGCGGCACTTTCAGAGAATTACTTCGGACTTTCATGAGTGGGGACCTGTCTTGTGCAATACCCCGTGGCAGTGACACCCCAGTCGTGGTTGGAAAATTTCTATTGGAATGTGGTGGTCTTAGGTCGGGTGGGATTTTTTTAAACTGTGAGACAGGTCCTACTCCTCTCCCAACCAGTCGCCTGTTATCAGAATTAACAACAGGAGCCACAGTCAAATTTGAGCCTCGGAAAGGCTTGCGCATTTCGTGCTGCCTGGGTCTTTCATGAATACCGCGTCTATCATCCTGCTCAGTGAAGCCACTCCACTTGTAAGTCTGTTTTCGTTCCTCATTGGAGTCAGGTGTCTGACTTTCAGAATTGACTGTGGCTGTGGCTGTGGCTTCAGTCTGTCCCTCGATGTAATCCCACGAATGAGTTCTATGATTATTGAAGCTAACAGGTGGCGAGGTCAGCGCTCCTTGAGATGCGCTCCTTGGGCAATACTTCATCAGCACAGAATCTTCCAGTCTTTCCTGAGACACACTGCGCTGCCGGATCTGAACAGACTGGGGCACTCGGTCATGAGAGGTGCTTCGACGTCGTACCTGCAGAGTAGTGCGGGTGGGTACCACCTGGTTATAGTCGGCTGCGCTCTGAGACGCAGCCCGTAAGCTGTCCAATCTTTCCTGGATTGTCCGACAACCTATGTGCAATCTCCTATTATCAATGTATTCTTTGTAAGTCTTATAATTTTTCCAGTCTATGTGCTGATGGGAGTTTGCAGAATAGTGACTGACAGACACAGGAGGGGAGTCCACAGCTTGGGATCTACTACTTGAGATTCCTTCTGAATGTCCACTGTAATTTCCAGATTTAAGTAAAATTCCAGAAGATTCTAAGGCTCTGGAGCCTGTGGTCTGATGAATCAGATGGGCAGTGGGAACTGAGGCGGGTGACATTGTCCTTAATGCTGCTTTTGTAGAGGCCTGCTCATTTACACCATACCTTACCTCTTCAGTTCTATGTGAAGGACCTGAAGGGTTGTTTCTATTGGCTAGCAAGTCTACCACCTTCTCAGAAGGCACAATGACGGTCCTCACACTCTCATTGCAAACACACACTGCTGTGTTTGCCTTTGCAGCATCTGGTGGTGATGGAGGCACTTGTATTTCCATTCTATAGGTCCGGCCAGGCTGTGTCAGGACTGGTGCGCTGGCTTGCTGTTTGTTCGGTAGTGAATCAGGAGGGCATGTTTCCACCGGCTGTGCAGTAGCTGAAGGAGTCGATGGCAACCAGGGATAGCAAGCTGGTGGAGGTTCAGGTATGTTACGGGCATTGCCGCTGTAAGCTTCATTACCTTTCAGGTACGCATCTTGAGAATATGCCTGTACAGAAATTACAGAAGTGTCACACAATGATTTTCATGTTTATTGTTCACTATTTGACTACCTTACCTTAATCCTGAATGATACTCACTGTGGCATGCATGCAAAGCACAGCATAGGGTACATTCTTAGGAACCAACCTACCTATCTTCCTTCCTTCCTTCCTTCCTTCCTTCCTTCTTTCCTTCCTTCCTTCCCTCCCTCCCTTTCATCTGCATCCTGAATGCCCCCCACCCCCATACTCCCTTCAGAGAGTTCCTCCCCATCTCCCTTCCCCTTAGAGAAACTGAATAAACTATAGACCATGCCCCCCCCACTACAATCATTAGTTTTTCCAAAACGCTCATGAGACAGATCAGATCTCCCCTAACCAACCAGACACAGCCATGTTAGTTCTGAAATCTCCCCATTTAAGCTTTAAGATTTTTTTCAGCCATCAACAGGTTAAATGACTGCCTATTAAATCCCAGCAAAAGATTTTTAATGTTTACAAATAATAAAATAATAAAAGTCTTACCCAAATACATTGTTATTTAAGGCAGTAACATTATAACACATTAAACATATACTGAAATGACTATTCAATTAACTACAAAGAATTAAAAATAATCTATCTTTAAAAATTAAGCCCCTAAAGAGCCACACAAAATATTTTCACATTTAAAGTCAGTGGATATGCATGCTTAAGAAATTAAATAGCACATACTAAAAGCAAAAAAAAAATGAAAGAGGTAATTCATCTTTTTGATGTAAACTTTTTATTTTAAACTAATGCAAACATTACTTGATAAATTTATTTTGTCTTTTACTTTAGACATTTTTCTATTACTAATAAGCATGCATGCATGCAGCTCAAGTTTTAGAAAAACAGTTATTTATAGAACTATCTAACAATACTTTTGAAAATTTAAGAACTGAAATTAATTAAAGAGATTGCACACAAACAGAGCTCATGGATGCCACACGGCAGGCAGGCATTGTGTTCGGATCCAAGGCAGTTAGGTGTGGTAACTATCCCTGATCAAGCAGGCTAATTCACAGAAGCAGCGGATCCTGCCTTTGCAGCAGCGCATCCTGCCTTTGCAGCAGCACACAGCCTGCAAAGCTCAAGTGCAGGTGCTGAATAACGGCAAAGGGTTAGGGAGAGAGGGGCGAGAGACTTTTAGGAAAATACAGATACATATGCTTTAACACGGAGAGAGGGGCGAGAGACTTAGGAAAATACAGATACATATGCTTTAACACAGAGAGAGGGGCAAGAGACTTAGGAAAATGCAGATACATATGCTTTAACACTAGTTATAGAGGGCACAGAGAGAGAGGGGGAAGGAAACCATTATCACACACCCCCTCTGCACATTAGTACAGCTAAGCAGATTGGCTTTGTTACAAATCTCTATGAAACAGGACTTAAAAAGCAAGGAAATGGCTACTGCGCATCTCTTACCAGTGCTGTAACATCCTTTGTAAATTGTAGCTAGCAGAAAATAGGAAAACATAGCAGAAGCTGCTTACTGGTATAAAGACAGAATCATGTTGTCATATCGATGCTGGAAACAGCAAGCTACAAATACATCTATACTGTTTTCTCTGGAAGGTTCCAAGAGAGGTAAAGGGCAGTGGAGCATAAGAATAACTTCAGAATCCAACTGAGCATCTCATTCTCAAGCTTTGATCAGGTTCTTATTGAATGTGTCTCCCACTCTCGGAAGCAGAATACGGCTGATGACACACATCGACAGGCATTTTCTCCAGTATGTCCTGCCATCTGGTAAGCCACAAAGCTTCCCCTCACTGTAAGCAGCATCACTGCCTGCCTCTCCTTCCCCGAGCCCCTTCCATCTCTGCTTCCAGAAGACGAGACAAACGCTCTATTACGCATTAAAGTAATGCTACGTCCTCCTTCAGAGGACAACCACAAGCTCTCGGCTGACTACAGCCTATCTTACTGTGTGACTACTGTTTTGTTTAGGTTTTTCACTCAAAAATTAAGATCTTTCAAACAATGCCCTTTATAGTGTTTTACTAGTTTATGAAATAAGTACTGACTAGACATAAAAATATCACTTCCAGGGTAAAACTTGTCATGGTAATGATTATTACAGAACACAGTCTGGAATGCAATGAGAAATCAAAGCTAAATCTATAAACACATATACACAAACACACACGAACACGAGCTTGTACACGCCCACCCACACACCATATTTTTATAGCATAAACACTGTCCATCTGAACGTGAAGTATACATTTTGGTTATGTACCTGGACATAACAAGCCTAGATTTTTTATGCTAATTATGTCCAAGACACTGCTTTTCTGTGACAAAAAAAAAATAGTCTGGAGGAGAGCATTGTGGACTGACTTGTAGTATTGTTTGCAGTAGGTTTGTGTAACCTCCTGCACCATCTGAAAAGAAAGGCAGGTCCCCACAGCCTGCAATGTCAGGGAAGCTGGAGAGCTATGGCATGCCTCTACTGCACAGGAATACACTGGATTTGAAGAGAACAAATATGCTTACTCCCCATGAAGCCCATTTCTATCCCCACCAGTTTTAATATTCTACAAAAGCCATTCTATGGCAATTTAAAGGTAACTTGTTTATTCAAATTTGAAACATTATAAAACACTTTAAATTTTTATAGTCTTCAGACATAACTGAAATTTCTAGACAGAAATTCTATATCAAATTTGGGAACGAATTATCTCCCAAATTACCACCCTGGAGAACTTATAATATTGCTGAGGTCACTGTGATTAAACATATAACACTGTCAGAACTCAGGGCTGTGGATGTCAATCCCAAAAAGCACAATATATGACAAACCAGTTCCAAGAAATACTGGGGAAGCAAGTTAGGAGTAGACAATACAGTTTCAAAATGTTTCTTCCCATGACATTTAAAAGATGCTTTGGACACGATAAAAAAAAAAGTCTAAAAGCACAGGTGATTGAGCACTGGATATAAAAACATTATTTACATTCTGAGATGAGATTGGTAACTCTAACATGCTGACGTCTGCCACTGTATGGTACTTTCTCTCTGTGCTTGGTTACTAGGCACCAATGAGTAATCACGGTCTGACATATGAATGCTTTAAGTATCCTCCAAGAACCGTTAAATTATCAGTGGATACCAATTAAATGGAAAAAAATACCCCTTAAGTAAAACAAAGCAATTATGTTCTTATATAATGCTGTCAATCTATATTCTTATATGATGATATTAAGTCATCCAGTAGGAAGAAATTTACCTGGAATTATATGATCACTGCCATCAATATGCTTAAGAAATGATTATTTAAGTACTCTTAACCTAAAAATATGTGTAGGTCATTCTGATGGTTATAGACAACAGTGACATTTTCCTAAAATAGAACATTGTCAAAAATGAAGTTCAACTGTTGGATTGTTAACTGTTGGATGGTTTTCTTTAGTCCTTTCTATAACACTTTATATTCGTTCTTTGGCTTCTTTACTCTTGTTCTTTAGTTTTATCTCACAGTAGTTTAAAAGCTTGTATCTTCATACTGAAGCTAAACATAATAAAAACAGAAAAGTAGTAATTCTACAGTGCCTACCAGACACCAAAACTTTTAAAACAAACTGTGGTAGGGGATGGGAAGTGAGAAAGACAAGCCAGAGAATTCTTCAGCCAATATGATAACTGCAAAGATCCTATCAAGAAACACTTATTACTATGAACAATCTGGATCTTCAATAGAGCTACCATGACTAAGACCATCCAAAGAGATCTGCAACAACTTTCCAGAGCAGTTTATAACAATCACACCTAAATCACTTAGCATGCCTATTATTATTAAATAGTTACAAAAAAATAAGAAGAAAGAAACAAAGAAAAGAAAAAGCAGGGTGTAATTGCATATGCCTATAATCCCAGCACTGGGAAATAGCAGAAAAATCAAGAGATCAAGACTAGCTTTGACCACAGTGAATTTAAGGCTAGTCCAAGGCTAGTCCAGGCTACACAAGACCACAAACCAAGTTAAGTGTTCTGTAGAATAAACTAACTCACTCTTGCTTATAGACATTTACCTTTACTAACTTAACGGCATCATCTTTGCAAAGGGCAGAGGCAGCATGCCTGCCCGTGGAGTAAACTGTAAGCTGACAAGCCAACTACCGAGAAGGGGAAGAGGGCGGCACCCACAGTACAACACCGGGTTTTATACAGTTATCTATTTTATTGATCCAATTCACAAAGCACATCCTATTCTTATAACTCACAGGACACTATCCCAGTGGTTACAGCACTTGCTCAGATGTGGAAAGCCCAGCATTGCAACAATAAAAAAGTAACTGCTGCTAACTTACAAAACACAAAGGAGATTTCTGGAATTCCTACTCTCATTTCCCTTAGATTTGACTGACATTTAACAAATGTGTATTTCATTTTAAATAGAATATTATGCTGATTACAGAACATATGAGTGTTTTAAAAATAGTAATGGTTTTAAAGAAAAAAAATTGTTACTGTTTAAAACAAATTTTCCATTGATATCACATAACCATGGATGGCAGACAGATCACGGGACTCGGGTCCCAGAGATGCAGAGTTACAGGAATGGTCATGACAGGAGCTGTGCAAACAAAGGCAAAACACCAGCACACGTACTTATGTGGCGGCAGTTTAGAGGGTGGCTTAGGTTTCAGACCAGCCTCAGTCCAACTGTTAAGACCAATGTTCTCTTCTTTCCTATTGTATTAGACAAACTGCTTAACTTACAGGCTTCCACACAAAATAGCACAGAAAAGACTCCCAGGACCAAAGATCAAGCATACTTGAGTATCTTCGGAGTCACGAGAGCTGATTAAATTAGATTTAGCCAGGTCCATTGAGTAGATGCATATATTAATATCTTGGGTTGGGCATAAGAGTTGGCTCAGCAATTCAAAGCACTTGTTGCTTTTGCAGAGGGCTGAGGTTGAAGTTCCAGTACCCTCATGGTGGCTCACAGTGATCCACAAATCTGGTTCTAGGGAATCTGACATCCTCTCCTGACCTTGCTGAACACCAGGCACACATACATACTACATGTGGTGCACATACATGTAGGCAAAACACTCAGACACACAAAGTAAAATCTAAAAAAAAAAAAAAGGGGGTTCTGGGTCATTAAGCAAGAATCAAATTAACAGTCGACTATGGAATTAGAGGTTGGGAAATTAGCTCAATGGTAGACAACTTGCCTAGCAAGCTCAGGCCCTGAGTTCAGCCCTCAGCTCCAGGGGAGTTGGCTATAGAATCATACAGCAGCTCCAGGGAAGTTGGCTATAGAATCATACAACAGTTAGCTATAGAATCATACAACAGTTAGCTACAGAATCATACAGCAGCTCCATGTCACTTAATTCCCAATTTGTGGACAACAATCTGTCTCTTTTGAAAAAATACAACATACAGAAATCCAAATTTGGTTAAGTGAACGGGAGGGTTTTATTTTTTTATTTTTATTTTTTGGAACCATTTTTAAATGTAATTCACTTTCCTTTCAAAATTCTCTTACTATTTATGTCCACCAAACAATGTTTATTTGGAGAAAACTTACCACTTGGAGAATGTCTTCATCCTTTGGCATTACACTGAGCTCCAGTGTGGTGTCACTGAAACCGAGCACAAAACCGTCAGGGAGGCAGGAGACTGAACAAGAAACTGTCTTTTAAGAGCATCACTTTCAAAAACGTATAAGAAAGACATCACTAGTACAGAGGTCCAGTGGCATACAAAAAAGAGTACCCCTCATGATCGTACGACTCGTTATAATGTGCCACTAATTCAGAGATAAAAATTCCTATTAAATAGTTTTAGGACAAAACTCGTAAGAATATCAGAATATGATTATTTGTCTTATGGGTTACTTTAGTAATTACAAATTACAGGGTTTTAATCACACAGCCTATCAACTTAAAATTTATTAATGCAAAATAAGCAAATATTTTTCTGGTAATGTTTTGTTTTGATTTTTTTTTTTATCTTTGTCTTCCTTTGGGGTTTGTTTTGTTTTTTGTAGTTTGTTTTGTTTGTCCGTTTGTTGAAACAGGTTTTCTTCTGTGCAGGCCTGGCTGTCCTGGACTCCTTTGTAGACCAGGCTAGCCTCAAACTCAGAGATCCACTTGCCTCTGCCCCCTCAGTGCTGGGATTACAGGCATGTGCGACCATACCTGGCTTGCTTTGATGTTTTCAAGTTCTGGGAACTAAACTGTAGCTTGCTATACCTCAGCTCCTCAATGTAACATTTTAAGCAACTTTAAACTTCCTAACTTTGAAAGTTTAAAGTTTTAGAAAAAAGTTTAAAGTTTTAGAAAACCAAGTGTGCATTTATTTCTATATTTAAACAAATTATATACCTATCCCCCAAAAGAACATTAGTTCACTACTAGAATAAGTCAGTTTTCAGCTTCATTTCAGCTATTTGTTTTATGCCCAAGATTTAATCTTTGTACTTGCTAGGTACAGCTTATAGCATTTTTATGCTAACCTGCAAATTTGTTAGATGTGGTGGAAAAACGTTCTCTGAGTTTACAGAGGTCAGTGCTGGAGAGTACCAGCAGGTGACCATTTGCCAGGCCCTGGTTTGATCTCTAGCACAAGAAAAAGCCAGAGGAGGAAGGAAAGAAGTCACAAGGAGATACTGAATTGAACTTGTGACCTGGATTCATGTCTATACATCTTAAAGATAGTGAGGCTATCTCCATCTAATGGTTATCCTAACTTCCCTCAAAAATTAAGAAATAATCCCAATATAAAATAAAAAGAAAATTCCAAAATCCAATAATGTATCTGCTTAGGTTAGTAAATTCCAGGAGGATGGTAAACCAAGGAAAGCCACGGGTGCAAATCCATCAATCCTACAGGGAGGCCATACAATACAGCAGTTACAGCTGCTTGAAAATATACAATGCACAGAAAAGTCCTTTGCAGGGACACAGTCCTTGGCTTTCAGCTGCCTGCCACTTCGACCAAACTTTCTAAAGAAAGTATGATCATAAACTGCTTTTCTCTCATTTTAAAATTGTTTGTACTGGCTGAAAATTTAAGACCTTCATTTCTGTGTTACTCTGAAAGAGACATTAGGTGGGTTTGGGAGAAAGAGATCAGGCTACATGCTGGTGTGCTGTAGTGGTGATCTTGATTACTGCGGAAGGAACAATTACACTCAAGACTTGGCTTCTCCAGGAATTTCATTAAATATTAAAATATCAAAGAAAATATTCTGAGATTAATTAATCATGATCATGTCATTTAATTGTAAAAATATTACAATGCATTAGGACATAAGTATTAAATAATTTAAATTAACAGCACAAACTACTTGAGACATAGAGACCCCTGATAGAAACCTTAGGCGGTTGGGGAGATAGTGCTTGCTGGATGAATTTTCAGAACCCACATAAAAATTCCAGGTGTGGTGGCATGCACTTGTAATTTGTGGGTCGGGGCTTGGGGTGGCAGGGAACATCTGCACCCAGATTCTGACTAATCTAAAAAGACTCCATCCCAAAAGGGGTGGATGCTGCTCCTGAGGATGACTCCCACAACTGTCCTAGGGCTGAGACACACACACATATGCATACACACAAAAAATGACCTTTTAGAAAATAAAGAATTTCAACTGAGTTATAAACAGGTGAATAAAGCTATGGGGAACCATTCTGTAATCCAATGGCATGCATTTGAATTTAGGAAGAACCTCTTCAAACAGAGATAAAACTGGATATCACAGCCAGACTCACTGCACACACACAACTCAATATTGTGACCTCTTTGACTTCAAATCTTTTTTTTTAATGGTATTTAAATTTTTCTAGTTGTGTTCATGCAAGTAACACTACCTTTATAATAATAAGGTAATATTACCTTTGTGGTCCTACCAATACTCATTCTATAAATATGTATTTACCTTTAGGGCGAAAATGATATCATTCTGTAGATTACAGGCAAATGGATTTAAAAATAACATCTTACTGTTAAAACAAATGAAGAAATATAAGCCAGTGATTTTATTCAATAAGGCTGCTCAGGAAAATACAGTAAAAATATGAATGTCAGTAAGACTTGTTTTAGAAAACCAAGTGTGCATTTATTTCTCTATTTAAACAAATTATATACCTATCACTTGAAATCAAAGTGGAAAACTCATATTTTGAATCTATGATGAGTGCTCTCAAAGACCACAGAATTTTACATTGTAAACATTACAATGACTATTACAACTTGCAAACCCATTCAACAATCAGTGGACTAACATTTGGCAATACCATATACAACTTGCAGTTTTGGGGGAAATTCTGTGTTACCCTTGTCCTAGGAGCACAGAACTGTATAAAACCTACCTGTGCTATAGGGTTTTAGCCCATATTAATCAGGATTCAAGAATCTTACCTGTTCTGAATGAGAGCAATTACTTGGGAATAGGTCTTTCCTATGACACTTTCTCCATTGACTTTTATAATTCTGTCACCTTCAAAGAAGAGGGGGTGGGGGGAGAACAACACATTAGGGACTCCTGAAAGAACTGCTCACTCTGAGAAACCATGAAGAGCTCCCAACACTGCTCCCTCCTCTTCACTCTGTTTCCATGGTGCTGGGATCAAACCAGTTGCTGTCTGAGCTCCACACCCAGACCAAATAAGCCCATATTTTAAAAAATATGCCTGCATATTTTAAGTACCTGTTACAAAAATAAATCTTCCTTTTAAAACATCAAACTGCTCATGAAGTATAGCAATGTTCTAAGAATTCTAGACACCAATGAGCTTCCACTGAAATGGTAATGCCCCAGGTGAGTGCTATGTCTATCAATTAGAAAGACCCATGGGACTACCAACCACTCCTCCACTGGCCTTGTCATTCAGCTACAGAAAACTACCCACCAGGCTTCAAGCACCGACTGTATACATTTCACCAATATCAGCTGATTTTTATCCACTGATTTTTTTTGTTTTTTACAATATTCTTCCACTCTATGTATCTAGTTAATTGATAAGTGTACTATAAAACTTAAATATGGACTTAATATAAAACTTTATATCTGTTAACTTACTTTCCATTTTAATGGAGGAAAATACTGGATTACTCAGAAAACCTGAGAGGAACAGGAAAGCCACAAAAGCACAAAGGACAGAGAAATGAAAACCAGAAATAAGTCCTTCTGTGCTGGTCCTATCAGCTCCAACTTATTTTCTCAAACTGTGACACTTGGAATGTGAAAGGTGATGCATTCTAATAGAATTTCACACACTAATACTACATACTACATACTAATGATATTAAAGTAAGGGTTACTCTAATCCGATGATAAAGATAATGATACTGCATTCTGGTAAATCTTAGTAGTGGTACTTACTATTTATCTATAGTGGAAAATACACTTTACTCAAAGTGGACTAAAGGAAGTTTTGTCAATTCCTATTTAAAATTGTTTTATGCATAAAAATGAGAAAAATATTTTGAAGTATTTGCTAATCTTTGATCTTGAGTTAATTTCATTAAAATCACAAATCAAATTAACAGGATTTTGTGTCAAACATGTATTAAATCTACCTCAGCAGAGCACCCCAGCGATGCCTGAAAATGAAGGGACTTGCAAGTTCACGGGAAACCTTAGCCATTCTATGTGCTGCCTGCCTAACTAGGCACTTCCAGACTTGGGGATCCAAAACAAAAGTCTCCATTCTACTAAAGAAATTCTTTATCAGTTTGTTATTTGTAATCCTTGTGTCAATGTTCAACTTTAACAAGTAGGTGTTGTTGTTGTTGTTTGTTTTTGTTGTTTGTTTTTAAAGAGAGACTGCAAGTCTGTGTGTTAACAAAAAGTGCCACACTTTATCACGTTACATTGTTATGTCTATTCAACTATATCCACTGAGTTTCCAGAAAGATAGACTTATCTCAGAAACAGTTACAATAGAAGTGAAGAGATAGAGGGAAAGCACATAGGAGAGAAAAGGAAAAATACAGAAATTGAGGAGACTGTGAAGATCCAGCACCTGTGCATAAGCCAGCCTCGAAGGCCGGCCCTCCTTCCTTCACTTGTTTAACAAATATGGTATCCATCGGCTCCAATCGGTTCCTTTGTTTTCCTAGGAAAGAAAAAAAAGCCCAAGGCATAGCTTTACTTTATACTATCTTATTAAAACCCCCACACATAAAATGACATTTAATTAAAATGAGAGCAGAGATTTTTCATGAAGTAGTAAACACATCCCAAATCTGTATGCTAACACGAAACTTTGGGATGTTTATTAAGTAAGTACTTGCTTGCTTCTTCCATAACCAAATGGCAACCGCATTGACTGATTCCGTTTACTGAGCATAGTCTGTATTTTAATGACTACACTATATGACAGACATACCTTATAGCTCCCAATTCCCACAGCTAATACATATAATGAGCACTAGAGTACAAGAAGGTTGAAGTCTTGAATGGATTAGCTTAACAAACGCTAAAGCTTACACAGCAACGCCACACTACTGCTTCCTAATACTGAGTTGCGCTACATATTGAAGTAATTCTTCCTTCTAAAAGCTGATGGGAAGAAAGACATAAATAAATGACAAGACAGTATAAAAACTGGCTAAAGAGGAATAGGAAGAGCCGTAATGACAGGGAATGCAATCAATCTGGATACAGTCAGTATTGCACAAACTGTGCTCCACAGACCCACCTGTATTGAGACCCACAGTGCTTATGAAAAATGAGTGTTCTAGTGTCAAAACAGAAGTCATCTTGTTAACAAGTTTCCCATGTGATCCTAATAGAATCTCAGAATCTGAGAATAACAAGTTCCATGAAACGGATGTCAAAGAAAGATTCAGAGAAGAGAAATCCGGTCAGCTGAGTAATAAACACCATGCAAAAATAAAACAAACAAACAAACCCCTCGCCCCCTCAACACACACACACACACACACACACACACACACACACACACACCCC
>LR749501.1:453019-477956 GCA_902729485.2 Mus minutoides
CATGGTACAGACTGCACAGATGTTTGCTAAATGAATGAACAAACAAAAAATGTATTTCTTAATTCTTAAGTGTCCTCACACTTAGCTTTGAATATTTCTGCTCTGTTTTTATGCCAAAAATGAGACGTTATCTGCTAAACATTGAAAGCAGGGGACTGTAATTCCCATAATAAACACTGATTAAGTTAGGAGTCACATACTTTCTATGTAGGCTATGGAAAGCAGTGAGGAACAAGATCAGGGCTCTCCAGCAGGGTGGTATCTGTGACCCAGGTTGTAAGTTATGTAGCAGCTAGGAAAAGCCAGCTTAAAACCACCTAACTACAGCGCTGTCAACACTACTAAGAGAAAGCCAGAGAAGAGAGCCAAGCTTTGGGGTCTCAAACCCTAGTGTGAATCTCTCTCTAGTTCTCTTACAGTTACTTATCTCTGCCAAAGATTCTCTCTGAAGCTATCTTTCACATTAAAATATTTCATAATAAAGTGTTTAGAACCCTTAAAGAGATTTTGAAATCACATCTAGTTTCTTGACTGCCAGGCTAAACTTCATATGTTTTTCAAGTCTTAAAGTCTTCACCTTAAAAGTGGGTATCTGACATCTGCTTTAATCCAGTTTAATTCCTTTCATTACAGATTACCATTCATTATTTTTAAGTACTATCAAGATTCTCTTTTAAACTTTTATAGAATATGTCTACATTTCTTTGTAAGTCCAAGATTGCCCTATTTTTGTTATTTTCTTATAGACTTTCTTAGTTATTTGAAATATGGTTTCTAAATCACTAGGTACCACTAACTGCGAGTTACACGGCTATGGGGAGTGAGAAGGAAGACTCAGACAGTCACTTAGGAACAGACCCTGGTGGCCATGACAACAGGTGTCAGCATCTTCCCTTTACCCAACAGGCACTGTGCATACAAGCTCTTACTAGGTACCCAGTGCCTACTTAATGAAAAACTCAGCCACAGAACGCATTTCCTGTCCTTCATCATCATTTCTCTGGGAAGAATTCATAGAAATTGTTTCAAAAACATATTGATAGGTAAATGGGGTGGATCTGTAGTCAGCACTTGACTTGGGAGGCTGAGACAGGAGTCACTTGAGCCCAGGAGTCCAAAAGCAGCCAAGTCAACATAAAGAAATCCTGATTCTACAAAAAGAGAGAGGGAGCAAGAAGGGGAAGTCCATCCTTAACAACTAGGTATTTGACTTTGCATAAGCTAATAACCAGCTTTTGCTTCTTGTTTCCTTATTTCCCAGTATCAAACTTGTGCTACTGCCCCAGTTTCTCAGAACAGGTCAATCAGAGGCAGGAATTCTCACCTAACTTACCACAGACAGGAACAATCAACAGGCTGTTTGGGGAGCAGGGATTTCCACAGTGTTATTAATGAACATATCTTCAATCTTTTACTAGCTATGAAACCTACAAAATAACCCTTTAAAAATTGAAGCTGCCTACCAATTTTCCATCAGCTTCTTTATTTCAAACAAAAATATGAAAATCTAGTCATTTTTTTAAGAAATGAAAATACTGAATTGCAGTATTCACACAGACTGTGGTAAAGTTTGAGGCGCAAAGGCTCTCCACAGTATTAAGAAGTTCCACCCACCCAACACCAGAGCCCTCAGCTACACTCACTGTCAGGAAATGGCTGAGCACGGAAGGTACAGAGAAAACCTTACAGCGTGCACGTGCATGTGTCTGTGCTTACCTTCAACAAAGGTATAACCAACTTATGATGTCTTACTAGTAACAGCAGAAGCCAAGTAAGAAGAGAGTTGTTTCTCTAAGATTAGTAGAGAATGTACAAAGTGAAAATGGGGGCAAAACAAAGGCATTTCATTAAATCAAAAATGATTTCCAACACAGCACAACAATCATATACAGGCAGTAGAAAGAGAAGTAGCATTTCCAAACTAACTACTAAAAGAATGAATATATATTACTTAACTTACCAACTAGAAAGCATGAAGAGAAATGGCTTTCTTAATCTCAAAATAAATTAATCTTTGTTGTAAGAGTCTGTTGATTCGGGGATTCTTAAACGTTTATTTATTTATTTATTTATTTAAAATAAATAAAAGGGCGGGAGAGATAGCTCGGTGGTTTAAGAGCACTGGCTGTTCTCTTAGAGGACAGAGGTTCAATTCCCAGCACCTAAAAAGCAGCCCACAACCATCTGTAACTCTAGTTCTAGAGCAGTGGTTCTCAACCTGTATATTTTACAGGGGTTGCATATCAGATATCCTGAACATCAGATATTTATATTACAATTTATAACAGTAGCAAGATTACAGTTATGAAGTGCTAACAACAATAATTTTATGGTTGGGGTCACCACAGCATGAGAAACTCTATTAACGGATCACAGCATTAGAAAGGCTGAGAACCACGGTTCTAATGCCCTATTCTGGCCACTGAGGGTACCAGGACTGAAAGTAACCAACAGACACATATGCAGGCAAAACACTCATACACATAATACAAATAAAAATAAATTTAAAAAAGATTAAACAACAAAAGAAATCAAATTTTTCATTAGTTATAAATAAGCAAAAGTTTCTAAATACAAAAAGTAAAAGTTAGGTTCACAGTCAACTCCTACTCACAGGAAAGCTAGACAAGGTAAAGAGCCTACCAGTCTCCAAAGGCTAGGAAGAGAAGCAAGGTGTTCCGGGCTGGCCAACAAGGCAGCTGGCGAGCATCACAGAGGCACTGTGCCAGACATCCCTCTGAGAACCTTCTGCAGGTAGCAGCTTGCCAGCCATCAGCCCACTGCCATGTCCCCACTAAGTAGGCATGTCCCCACTGTTGTCCAAAGTGGTACTCATCAAGAAGACTGCTCCTTTAACTCCTCCACTGCTCTATGGCCCACCTGAGTCTTCCTTGGATCCAGATTGAAGGGTGAGGCTTTTACTGACAAATCTTTCCTTCACGTTTTCCCTCAGGACCAGACTGTATCACTGCCCTTTCCCAGTCCTTCTCAATTCTTATCCACTGTGATCTTTCTCTGCTAACTCTTGGCATGAGTCACCCATTCCCCTCGCTTATCTGCTGCCACTGTGTGTCTGCAGATGACGATACACAGTCACTGAGCTGAGAAGTGAAAATCTTTAAATAGAAGACTGAACCAAGCGGTTGATGAGCACAACAATGCAAACAAGCTTGGTTTGGTCACAAAGTTGGCTACATCTAAAAACCCAATCAATATATGTTCACTATATCAAAAGATGAACAAGAAAACCCTAAGGGGTATTCCAACAGACTCAGACCGATCAATCTGAGACACACACTACAAGACTCAACATGGCAAGGATGTTTTGTTATGTGTTAGGGTTTCTGTCTCTATGTGTGCCTGGGTGTCCTGGAACTCACTCTGTGACTCATGAAGGAACTTGAGCATGGCAAAATGGCTGTGGCAGGCCTGGTCCTTCTTCCCAATTCCCTTTTCCTTACTAAAAATCACTAGATTACATTCTTGAAGCTAGCCCCCAAGGTCTATTTCCTTATTCGGCCACTTTCTCCTCCCGAGGCTGACTACCAAGGTCCGGCTAACAAAGCACTGAAGTTCAGCAATCAAAAGCCCCCTTTGGCTTCCCTAGTTAACATGCCCAATTAAACACCTCATCCTAACACAGGGCTTCCCCTCTTACCTTTATAAACAGCCATTTTGCTATGTGCCACACTTGTCTCTTCTCTATCCAGAGGCAGTCCTTTGTCATCTGGACAAATCTCTCTCCCCTTCTCCCTCGTTTCCTGCTTTCTCTCTTATTCCCTGTGCTCAGTTCCTATAAGGTCAATAAATCTCCTGAGAAAATGGTATTGGGGATCCTGAATAGATACTGATCTCTTACAGTCGAGGCTAGCCTCGAATTCAGACACACCTGCCTCTGCCTCAGCCTCCTGAAGGCAAGTATTTTCTAAAGCTTTTATGATACTACATAACAGGATTTTTTTTCCTTTTCTTTTTGTGGGTTTAATCTGGAGCCTCATGCATGCAGATTTGAGACAAAGCACTGTTAGATCTCAGTCTAAGCAAATGAAGAATGCACTACAGATAGAATCACTTATCAAGCCACAGCAAATAGAGGCAGTGTTGGCTCAATGCAAATAAAATGACAATGGGCTGGGCATGGGCTGGGCATGATGTTGGGTCTTTAATCCCAGCACAGGGGAGGCAGGGCAGGCTGAACTCTGGAGGCAGCCTGGTCTACAGAGTGAGTTCCAGGACAATCAGGGCTACACAGAGAAACCCTGTCTGAAAAAGCAACAACACAGAGGACCAGTGGAACAGAACAGCACATATGATGAGCGCCTGTAAGGAACCAGCAGTCAATAGTTAGGGCTCTGTAAGTACCTACAGTATCTGGTGTGTTCTTTCTTTTTCTCTTTTTAAACAAACCTGTAAAAATATAAAATTATTCTTGGTTTGGAAAGTATTACATAGCTTCCACGGGCCAACTCCAGGCCAGAGCATAGTTATGGACCAACCCAAGACAGACACCATAAGTGAGCTGGTTTTTACTGTGCAGCAGACTTTACACTAAGACCCATGAAAATCAAAATAAATATCACGAGAAAAAAAAAAAAAAAAAAACCAAACTCGTCTTGGTCTCAAACTGCAGTTCCAAATAATGATGGGCAAACTGTAGCTTTGACTGTATCTGATAAATCAAAACAGCATCTTAACATACACAGTGCAGGACCTTCATGGACAAAGAACACAGCAAAATGCTTAAGAGAGAAATCAAAGTATTAAAAACAAAGTATCACTCACTCAGACTGCAGTGAAATAAGAACACCTTATCAGAGTTAGTAAGGATTTGAAAGGCAAGGCCAGTGGGTACCTACTATACTTCTGTAGCCACCAAATTCTCCATTTGGAATACTCAAAGAATGCCTACAAGTATACAATTAAAATGGATGCATAATCAACTTTGTCTTATGGAAAATATAAATCAAAACTATAACCCAAGCCCACTGTCCACGCCAACTACAGTGACCAAAATTTGAAAACAGGTTACCACGAAGCAGAGTGACGCTGCAGAGCAACTGGATGCTTGTGCTGCTAGTGTGCAAGCTGGTCCAGCTGCACTGGGAACAGCAGCACCCTGTGCATGTGATGACTCAGCAGTGATGCATGTGATGACTCAGCAGTGATGCATGTGATGACTCAGCAGCGACACTCCTACAGAGCATGCCATTGGATTCAAAGCCGGAAAAAGATGGTCCATAGCTATGCTGTTCCAAACAGTCCAACACTACTATCTATAAACAGTGGAATGAACTAATCGCACATGTTCTTCATGTCATCTATTGAAATTAACTGTAACTTACAACTAAGATAAAATACTTTAAGTGCAAGGTTCAATTAGCTTAACAAATGTATATTCCTAGATAAACATCAACATAACCTGAATATAGTGTTCCCTCAGGCTGAGGACACTGTTCCATCTAGGGGACTTGCCAAATGCAAAACCATGGTTTCCACAAGCAGCACTGAAACCAGTCTCTGTTTTCTTCCCAGTCAATTCAAACTGTCTTCCTACAAGTCTGCATTAGTAAATCAGTTGCTATGTACTCTTTTACACTTAGCTTTTTAAAAACTCACTAAAATGTCTTTAACAAAGGCACGGGTAATAAAAAGTAGATAAATTCAAAACTACTCAAAATCAGCTATACCCTCGGGTGACTGAAGTGAAAGATAGCATGGCCAGGAAGAGAACCAAATTTTCTTGTTTCAACCCCTCCTGTAAAAAGGGGAGAAAAACAAGAAAAATCTCAAACATGACAAGAGCCTAGAAAATTAGAAAAAGGAGCTGGAAACCATGCCTTGAGAGTGTAAATCCACACATACAGAACTACTACTTCCTAAGAACAAAACAAACCTCATTTAAAAACAGGCAGCAAGAAGAAAGATGGCTCAGTGGTTAGGGGCACTGGCTGCTCCTCCAAAGGACATGGGTTTGTTTCCACGCACCCACATGGAGGCTCACAACCATCTGGGACTGCAGTTCCACCCTGCTCTGACTTCCTCAAATACCAGGCACAAACATGGTGCACAGACTTAATGCAGGTGAAACACCAATCTATATACAATAACAAAAGAATAATTTTAAAATAAATTTAAAAATGAACATGTACATCAGTAGTTATTTCTCCAAATAAGTTATGCAAGTGGCCAATAAGAACATTAAAGGATGTCTAGAAGGATTAATCCCTTAAAGAAATGCACATCAAAACCACAATAAGATGCCAGTTTGCACCCATTAAGTTGGCTCTAATAAAAAAAACAGAAAGTAATACTTGTTGGAAAGAATACAGAGACAGGAAGGCCCCCTGGCATTGCACTGCAGAAAACAGTATGGCCCAGCACTGGGTCTTCATCCCAATGAACTGAAACAGGACTCAAATACAAACACACATACACACACATACACACACACACACACACACACACACACACACACACACACTGACACACAGACACATGTATGTTCATAGAGTCCCAACCATAATAGCCATAAGGAAGAAACAGTCCAAATGTCCATTTATAAGTAAATGGATAAGTAAACAGTGGTGTGTGTGTGTGTGTGTGTGTGTAGATACACACATGAAACACTTCAGCCATAAAAAGTTAAGTGCTAATGCATAATACACAGACTTTCCTTATTATCTCATAAAAGTGACAAAAGCAATTCAGGTTTCAAAAATATAACCAAATGAAAAGCAAATTTAGACACTAAGGCAGTAAATATTCCTAGCTCTTCAGCAGAGGATCCGCAAATCAAAGCCAGTAACATGCAAGACTGCGGGTGAGGAAAATAAAGAACGTGTGAAGGCCGCTCTGCAGAAGCCAAAGCGGCACCTGACGCTGAACAAGCTGCCCGTTAATATTGTACAAATTCAAGAGAACATAGCCCTCTTTCTTCAAACTTTCAAGAGTGGATTCCATGAGTTAAGCTCTGAGAGACCATAGCTACCTCTTGCCAATTACTTAAAGGACATCCAATTACTCCAAGGACATCACCTGAATCCCTGGAGAGCCTGGAGAGCTGCGCAGAGGAGTAAGGACCTAAGAGCGCTGTTACCACCAACCGTGGATGCCGGGCGTGGTGGCGCATGCCTTTAGTCCCAGCACTTGGGAGGCAGAAGCAGGCGGATTTCTGAGTTCAAGGCCAGCCTGGTCTACAGAGTGAGTTCCAGGACAGCCAAGGCTATACAGAGAAACCCTGCCTTGAAAAACAAAACAAAACAAAAAACAAAACAAACCACCAATTGTGGCCACCCACCTCTACTTCCTAAAATATGCTTGAGACTAAGACACCTGTGGTTGTTCCACTATGCAGCACCAAAAAATAACAAAACATATGCAACTAATTAATCTGGTTAAACTAAAAACAATCTCGTTAAATACACCTTATAGGACTCCACTAAGGGCTCCACAGAGCTAAGTCGGAAAAGCTGCATTTGAAAAGCAATGTAAATATGCTCCTGACTCTCTACCGCCAAATATCTGGCTATTACTGACTTGACTAGAAAAAATACTTGCAGTACAATTTCAGGCCAATATTTTAGTTACATTATTCTGGAAAAAATGTGATTTTCAAAAATGAATGGAAATAAATCACAAATCGACTCCATTTTCTCAGCTTTGTAAACATTTTTTTTTTAATCACTAAACATGCATTTCAGTGAGGCACACTCCTTCTCCTAACACAGAGACTAGGATACATCTGCACTGGATGAGTAACTGGTCCAATTCAACTCCTTCCTGGATGACTTAGAAGCACCATGAGAGAGGAGGCAGAAAGAAAGCATGAAGGTTGGACCTGCTATAGAAAGGTAAGCTTATGAACCCGAGTCTCACCACGCTTTCCGCTTTCCCAGACAAGCAGCAGCCCTAATAAGTCCAAAGGCTTTGGCTGTGGAGGCTCACACTCCAGGGCTGCTGCCAGGTCACCACTGTTACACTCTAGTAAGAACTATAGAGGCATGAAGTCAGAGATAACGGAATCACAAAGATCACAACTGAGACAGTTAAACTCAATGGAGCTAAGGGAGAGGAACAGCAGCAGCAGCCAGCTGTGTGCTCGTGATTGTGAGTGTTTACTCCAGAAGTTTAAAGGCTGTCAATACGGTGTCAACTGTCCAAAACAGCGCTCTCTCCAAAATATCCTGCTTTTATGGTCTTTTCTTATATTGCATCACTGTAATAAAAAATGTGAAATAATTCCATAAAGTACAAAAATAAAAATATAAAAGCTGGGGAAGTTTAGTTATTAGAAAATTACATGCCAAAAGAGATTTTACTAAATAGGCACAAGAAAAACTGTCAGAGCCTTTAATTGCTTTACAGAATGCTGTCGTTACATGCTACTGAATTAAAACAGTAAATAAACCACAAGATTTCTCCGATGAGGGTACACTCAACAAACTCATCTATAAATAGTTATTCAGGAGCAGGAAGTTTTTTGATACCAAATATGATTCAATAAACAACTAGTTTAGCTAAAATATTATTACTATGCTTAGGCTAAAAGGGCTTTAGCCTGTGACCACACCTGGAATGACACATACAAGCTCAGGCAGGCATTGAGTACCCCAAGCTCAGGGGACTTTCAGATCTACAGCAAAACAGCTATTCAGAATGTCGTAGTGAGTAAAGTTTGCGTCCAGAAAGTATTTAAGATGTCCTCACCTTTATCTTTAGGTGTTCACAAATGTGAGACAAGCTTCTTTGATCCTACCTTTCTCTATGAAGGCTCCTCAAGGTCAGTTTCAAAACACACTATAGATTTACCTTGGTCTTGGTCCTAAATGCTACAACATTATTTTAAAGGTAGAAATACTTTTGAAACAAAATTGATGAAGAAGAATACTTAAAAGTAAGTCAACAGACATAAGTTTAAAAACTATGAACTTGGAGAGTCCTGGACATAACTGATTGGAACGTCCAGCTCCTCACTCAGCAGTCATGAGATCTGAGTGAGTTATTTTAGCTGTTTTATCTACAGAAGAGAGCTATTACCTCATCCTTGGGGTGAACAGAGCCCTACACTCACACTCATGTCTGGTCTGGATTAATGTCAAGTGCATGCTAATGCTGAATCTCTCCTCCTCCCCAACCACGTGTGTGTCCCTGTGTAACAGATCAACTTCTTCAGGTGTTCTCAGACCTTCCCATGGTCCTCTAAGGGACAAAAGGTCCATGCTTTGGGCACTTTCTAAGTTACTCGAATACACAGGACATTCAGGGCCTCTTGCCTACCTGTGAAATACTAGCAGCATCACTGTAGTTAACAAACTTGGCCAGAGGCACTCGCTCCAGTGTGCCTGAGGCACAGTCGGAGAAACCCTTTAAGGAATGATCCTGGGGATGTACATTCACTGAAAATAACAGCCTTTTGGAGCAACACTGTTAAAGCTACTGTTGACTGCATTCTCTTTGTTTTCTATGACAGAGACATATAAAGACAAACTGATCTCCGCATTCAGCGACAGCGAGATGGCATTTTTTTTACAGATGGGGTATAGCCCTAACTATTCCTATCCTTACTTGATTCTTTGGCTACTGGAGAGCTCAAAAGCAAAATTCAGCTTGTTGTTGACAATGGGGTCAAAGCTGCAGCACAAACATTTATACTTAATCTTTTGGCAGTCCAATTAATGTTTTTACCCTAAACATTTACCCCCAAACACAAGTATTTCATGTTTTGATCATATTCCACCTCCTCAGACTCTTCCCAGAACCACTCCCCCATTCTTGCCCATCTAACTTCAGATCTTTTTAATTCATTACTATATAACACAACCCAGTACTTCTGGATGTAGGCAAGTCCCTGTCTTATGACAGTAGGTTGGAAATGGGTAAATTATCCTTTGTCTCCATGTTACTATTCCTCTCCAAGTTTCTTTCTCTAAAACCTGGACCCTCAAAGAGTTTAAATTTATTCTTCTCATTCAAAGCATATAACTCCATCCAATTAGTTCAACAAGCTGTGGTGGCTACCTAACCATCCACTGCAGCTCTGATTGTTAGGCACGCATGGTCCCCTGTGACAGGCATGGATGGCATCCTTGGTGTGTGCACTCAGCATCTGCCTTGGCACCTGGCCTAGGGAATTATGAGAAGATGACAGAGAACTCAGATGCCCTTTCCTCAGGCGGGTGCTTTTCCTGTCAGCTGCCTCTGCTTCTATCACACCAGAAGCATTTGGATTCCATCCCAAACCCGGGTGTGTACCAGATGGCAACAAGAGTGGTCCATCTTGCACAGGTGACATCTATGATCTGTGTTATCTTACCTATACCCTCAGATTATCTTGAACAGTACTCAAAGAAATTATTTCCTTCTTATGTCAACTGAAAACGTGACAATTCTAAGACCCTCCAGACCATTGAGGCTATCCGTGGAATAGATACAAATGAAATTACTCAGAAAAAAATATTGTACTATTGGTACACATAAATACATTTTAAAAAAAAATCAGACAAAAACCACAAAAAGAATACTCTGTATTGTTTTGCTTGACAAGAAATTCCAGAAAATGCAAAATTCTAAACTGTCAAGAAGCTTGTGATTGTCCAGAGCCAAATGAGTTATGAAAGAATATACAGGAACTTTCCAAAATGATGGAATGCTTATTTTAATATATCTTGATGAGAATGGAAGATTCCCAGGTTATACAATTTACTAGATGTTATATGATGTTATACTTAAAACTACTGCAAATGTGTTCTTACTGGTAAAGGTGCATTAAACTTGAACTGGTGGTGAGAAAACATATGCTAAAACGTGAATGGTGGTCCTACAGGACAAAAATCTAGCCGATTCTGAACAATGTTAAGGTCACAAGACAAAAAAAAAAAAAAAACAAAGAGGAGAGATGAAGGTGTGGATTTTAAGGAAGAATCCTAACTGAACGCAAAGCAGGACAGTAAGACAACAGTAAGAGCAGCAGCAGCAAACGTCAACAAACCCAACAGAACTAGTGGGCACTCGGTCAGTGAAACACTGTAGCTAAGCCACTGCTACCCCAGCAGTGGTAACTTCCGAGTTGTAGTCATTGTATCACAGTTATGGATACTTTTTAGAAGAAAGCACCAATCCGCTGGCGTTAGAAACACCAAGTGCAGTTCTAAGCCACTGGATGTGGGTCCTGGGAACCCAACTCAAGTTTTCCAGAAGAATAGTAACTACTTTTAACTGGTGGGCCATCTCTCCAACATCAGAAATAAATGTTTTTATGAATTTATTTTTGTCCCCCTTCCCCCACACCGAGACAGGGTTTCTCTGTATAGTCCTGAATGTCCTGGAACTCACTCTGTAGACCAGGCTGGCCTCAAACTCAGAAATCCACCTGCCTTTCTGCCTCCTGAGATTAAAGGCATGTGCCACCTCTGCCCGGCCGATTTATTTTTATTATAATATAAACTTCAACTCATTAAAGTTGATTGAAAATTTAAAGAAAACTAAATCAGAATTATTAACAAATAATCCATTCTCTGTCTGAACACCTCATAAGCTTCCTTAAGTGCATTTGAGTTAAGAGTGAGATTAGAAACAAGAAGAACCCAAGCCGCCTTGATACAACAGACTCCTTCCCTGAAAGGGCCACTAAGTTTACAAAGTTACTGACATAAAATCCTTACTCAGTGTCTTTAGAAGTACAGAGCATAAATAAGGAAAGCATTAGTGTTCACAGCAATCAAGTGATGGAATTCACAAAGCGCTGAAGTGGCAGCAAGGGATATTTAACTCCTATGACTTGAATACCTAAAAACTGCTCTACACTTGACCTTGAGCAGAAGATCACCTCAGTTGCCACCACCTCCACCCAGTGCGACCAGGAGCGCTGAGAGAAAAGGTGGGTGTTCAATGGCTTACCTCCTCTGCTTCCATTCTCTTCATCCTGCAAAATAAAACAAGACACATTGGAGCACCAACAGTCAACTCTTAGCTGAGCACAAATTATTAATATATAGTAAATACCAACCAGAATCTTACTAGCAGCACCGTTGTCAGAAGGGTGGACCTTTCACGAGAAAGGCTATGAGTGAAGCCGAGTGCGGAGAGGAAATCAGCAGTACCGTCCCAAAATGCTATGTGTGGGGTTTCCTAACCGCAGTACTCACGTGGAGGCACAAAACAAGCAGGGGGTTTGCTAGTTACTGTACTGCAGTGACCATCTGGGCTGAGCTTTTATGGGCTATGACAGGTTGAAGAACTAACCGCTGCATATTAAGTTCTTGGACTCAATTGGAACTTCATCTGTTTGGTGTCTTTAGGCCCTTCTTCCATGCTGCCTATGTTTAGTTGAGAAATCAATAAAGCAACTTAAAAAAAAAAACTAGTATGAAAACATACCAAGGCGAGTATTTGTTGAGCCTTGATCAAATCAAAGCTACCAGGCACTACAGAAATGAGAATGGCGCTTTGGCTGAAGGCTGGTAAATTATTACGTAACTCTTGACCTTTATTTTGGCTGCCCAAATGTTGTTTTTCTTCTTCTGGTTCTAAGCTCGGTTCTGAGACTAACTGGTTGCCAGCTAAGTGACATAATAGAGACATTGTTGCTATCAATCGTACACTTTCTAAAAACTATAAAACACTAAAAATGGTTTTAAGTTCTTTGGTGGCTGGGGTGGTATAGCTCGGCAGTGCAGTTCTAACCTAGCAAGTGTGATGTTTAAAGCCCCAGGTCTACTACACACAAACCACACACACACACACACACACACACACACACACACACACACACACACACAGAGTCTTTGAGTGAATTAATAAAATTTCACAGTTAAAGGAAAAACACTCATATATTTCCCATGGACAGCATATAAAGAACAAAACCTATCTGTATGAATATCTATATCAAACCACAGTATTACATGGCTATGCTGAATATTACTGTCCTCAGGTCCCACCCCAAATGTCTCCTTGGAGCAAGGCACTGCTGTTGTATGACTAGTGACTTGCTCAAGGTCACAAAGTTCTTGAAAGCCAGAGGCAGGGACTACAGGGAAGAGACTCAAACCCTGCAGGCTCCGCACATGCTTTCTAATACAGATAGATTTTTTTTTAACCTGTATTGAGCAAATTTTTTTTGGGGGGGAGGGGGTTAAGACAGGGTTTCTCTGTTTAGCCCTGGCTGTCCTGGAACTCACTTTGTAGACCAGGCTGGCCTCAAACTCAGAAATCCGCCTGCCTCTGCCTCCCGAGTGCTGGGATTAAAGGCATGCTTTTATTTTATATTTTTATTATTATTTTACTTATATGAGTATACTGTAGCTGTTTTCAGACACACCAGAAGAGAGCATAGGATCCCACTACAGATGGTTGTGAGCCAAAATGTTGTTGCCGGGAATTGAACTCAGAACCTCTGGAAGAGCAGTCAGTGCTCTTAACTGCTGAGCCATCTCTCCAGCCCTAGTAAATTATTTTACAGATACTGTATTATCTACATGCAATTTGTGATCTAAACTAAACAGACAAAAATTACACAGTTCTATCTAGCAACTATGAAATATTATCAGAGCTTTTAAGATCAATAGATTCTTAAAATAGTTAAGACAGTAGCTGTACAGACATTTTAGGAAACCTGACTGGTAAATTTTAATTCCAATGGTAGTAATTATTCATAACCTTTAAAAATATTCAGTGCCTTTAAAAGGTTATCCTACAATACATTTTCCTGGAAAGAGGAGGCATTTAGGGAAAATGAAGTGAATACCAGGCATGGTGACATGCCTTCAATTACAGCTCTCTAGAGACAAAAGGCAAGCAGAGCTCTGTGAGTTTAAGGCCACCCCAAGCTTCCCACAGTGAGCCTACATCTCAAAAACTAAATAGATGAAGGATTCAACTGTGATCTGTAGATACAACTGGATAATATCGTCACATCTCTTTAATCTATACACTAGCCAACTTCAAATCCCAGGTCCACGCTGCTTATTCAGTTTTTGTGACTGCTGCATGCGGCTAATCGCATTTCTCTCTACTACTACTGTGGACAGAGTGGTAGTAAAGAGAAGTGGTTACATGTCAACTGCGGCTAGAATTATCACACACTGACCCTTTTCAGACAGGCGTGCTACCTACTGAAGTATATTCAGACCTTCTACTCTGATCTGCCATGTTTTAAAATTCTGGCTTACTGTAAGTCCTATGATCCATGTGGAAGTTAGCAAATTTCTATTCTTATTAATTTTCTGTAACCAGCAGTGTATTTTAACCAACGATTTCCATGGTCTGCTCAGAGAATACAGAATCTTTCTAAATAGTCAGGAAAGTTACACATCATAAAAAGTGAAGCCTACAAGTCACTGAAAAACAGACAAATTAAAGTTTTTGTCATAGGTTAAAAAATAGATAAAAATGATTTAAATGCAAATATAACACTTATTTTAAGATAGAAAAGGGGAAAGGAGGGAAGCTGAGAAGGAGAAAGGCCCAGAAGAGATGGGAATTCTCTCACCTTATATGAAAACTGGATTGCAGACTCTGGGGGATAAACGATGAAGTGTCGTAATGTAAAACCGAATCCTTGTGATGTTCTCTTCAGCATGACTGTTTGGGGACCTGGCCAGGAGAAAGGCTCATCTTCAGATGGTGACACAGGTTCACCTTGGTCTTTTCCATCTTTGTTTTTTGACACCTAAAGTGCAAAGACATGTTAACGCTTAACTACAGAACACAACATAGTTCATTTAGAAAAAAGTACATACAAACATAATACCTGAGTATAAATATTAACTTAGTGGACAGGATGTATATTTGTTCCTAGAGTGAGTTAGATGCATTATAATCACTCAAACCAAAAAGTATATGTGCATGCAGATGTGGGGACCTCTACATGCATGGGGAGAGCAGAGGGTGTCTGGTGTCTTCTTCTACCATTCTGTGCCTTATGTCTGTGTGTGGTGTTTGGCTAGATTAGGCTGGCAGCCAGAAAGCCCTAGCAATCCTCTGAGTGACTCACTGATGGTGTTAAAGGCGTATGCAGAACCATTCCCAGCTTGTTAAGTGGGTGCTGGGGTCCGAACTCCAGTCCTTATGCTTATGTAGCAAAGCGCTCAGCCTCTGAGCCAGCTCTCCACCCACCCACCCCCAAACTAAAACCATGAAAATAATTACACTGCAGAAAATTAATGAGCAAGAGACAATTCTTAAAAATTGCTGGCACGATAACTAAAACTAAAAATTTTATAGAAGACATGAAGGATGATACCAAGGAAACCCCACCCCACACAAAGGGCAAAGCGGAAAAAGACTGAGACACACACCTCTCAGCAAGAAAGAGACCAAGTCTTTCCATTTGTTCAATGCACCAAATACTGGAAAGTAACAGAAAGCGCCTGAGTTCTAAACCCAGACTCCATATCCACAGAGATCATAATCCTTCCAAGATTTTCATTTTGTGAGGTCCCTTGACCTCTGAGCTTCAGCCTTTGCCTGACCAACACTAAAAATCCTTTACAGATTAAAACCAAAACCTTCCTCAGTACCTTCCTCCTTTTTGTACCCTAAGATTTAATTCTTACCCTGCACCTCTCCAACCCCAAGTCTTCAGGCCTCTCCTGAGCAGCTCTAATGTACTTCTTTACCTTTGATATTTCAAAACTTTTCAGCATCACCTGACTAACCCAAGAAAAGGGAGCACTGCCCATTGCAGTGTAGGCCTTCAGCAGGTCTTCCTTTCCAGATGAATGCAGAGGAATAGAAACAACAGCTAGGCTGTTGACACACTGTAAAGCCAAGATCACTCACCTGCAGAGACCACTCAGTCTGTGCCTTTTGGTTGGAAAATTGAGGACATTAATATTTAAAGTTATTACTGAAAAGTGAATGAGACATTGATAATTGAAGTTATTTTTGAAATGTCAGCTAATTCTTGTCATTGTGTTGCTGATGTTGGTGCTTACTTAGTTAAAGGTACATTAATTACATTGTCTCACCCTACATGGCTGACACCCTCCTTCATTCTCACTGGAAGCAAATGACCCCCTTTGGCTTTCACAGAGAAAAGAGCATTACAGAGAGAACTTAAACCCCTCTCCCTTAAACAGAGAGAACAGTTTCCCTACCCACTCATAACATCCCCATGTTTTCCTGTTTTCTCTTCTACTGACAATGACTGAAGTATCTGTTCTCTGGAGACCACAGTTTTAAAGGCCCCATCTCCTACATTCTCTAGGACTTTTATCATGAAGGCATGCTAGATTCTGTCAAAGGCTTTTTTCTTCCTCTACTGAGATGACCGTGTGCTTTTTTGTCTTTAAGTCCATTTACGTAGTTTATGACACTTTCCGACTTGCATGTAGCAAGCCATCCCTACATTTCAGGAATAAAGCCAACCTCATCATAGTGTGCACTCTTTGCGATGCATGTCTGCATTCTGTTTGCAAGGTGCTCTATTGAGCGTTTCAGAGTCTACAGTCATCAGGGATACGGACCTGGGCTTGTTTTGCTGTTGTGACTTTACCTAGTTTGGAGGTGACAGTAGTATTAGCTTCACGGGAGGGTTTTGGGAGTTCTCCTTTTATTCTTCTTCATTTCTTGTTCTTCCTCCTCCTCCTTTTTGTCCCTCTCGCCTCTCCTCGTCTTCAATAGATTGGCTGTAGATCTTCATTGAAAATCTGGTAGAATTCTGCTCTGAATCTATCAGGTCTGGAGCTTTTTTGTAGCTGGAAGGCTTTTTATTACTATTTCAATCTCCTCATTAGTTATGTGCTGTTTAGGTTATCGACTTCTTGGTATAATTTTGGTGATTTGGCTGGATCTAGAAACTCATCATTTTGTCCAAGTTTTCCAGTTAATGGAGTACAGGTTTTTAAAATATTCTCTTATAAAAATCTCAATTTCTTTGGTATCTATTGTAATGCTTCCTTATTCATTCCGGATACAATTAATTTGGGCCTCTCTTTCTTTCTTTTGGTTAGTTGAGTCAAGAGTCTGTAAATCTCATTTATCTTCTCAGAGAACTAGCTCTTAGGTTGGTTGATTCTTTGCAGTTTGTTTGTTTGTATTTCATTGGTTTCTGAGCTGGTTTTCATTATTTCTTGCAATTGTCTAGATTTGGATTTGGTTTGTTCTTGATTTTCCAAGGTTTTTTTTGTTTGTTTTTGTTTTTGTTTTTGTTTTTGTTTTGGTTTTTCGAGACAAGGTTTCTCTGTGTAGCCTTAGCCGTCCTGGAACTCACTCTGTAGACCAGGCTGGCCTTGAACTCAGAAATCCACCTGCCTCTGCCTCCCGAGTGCTGGGATCAAAGGCGTGCGCCACCACACCCAGCTGATTTTCCAAGTTTTTGAGTTGTTTCATTTACCCACCTACATGTGCTCTTCTAGATCCTTTAATGCATCCACTTGAGCTCTACATTTCCTCACAGGGTCACTCTCAGTGAGCCCCAAAGGTTTTGTTATGCTACGTTTTCATCCTTCATTAAGTTCCAGGAAATGTCTTCTTTCAGCGGTAGGTTCTTTAACCTCCACGAGTTTGTGTATTTACTAGAGATTTGTTTGCTGTCAATTTTAAGTTTTATTGCATTATGGTCATAGAGGATAAAATAGTTCTTCCTTTTTGTAAATGTATAATAAACATTTGTTTGTGTACTAGCATATGATCTATTTTAGAAAAGCTTCCAGAATGTGTATTCTTTGGTGTTTGGGTAGAATATTCTGTAGATCTATTAAATCCACTTGATGTACGATGTCAACTAATCCTGATGCTTTTATTTATCTTGTTGTACATATGACCTGTCTATTAGAGAAAGTTGGATATTAAAATCACCTACTATTTATTAATAGAAGGATGTTAATTCTTTTCTTTAAATCCAGGAGTACTTTTTTCTTAATAAAATTGATTATACCAGAGTTTGTTATATTTATGGTTAGGATAGAAATGATCCTGCCTCCTTGATTAGAATAAAGTGTTCCTTTTTAACTTCTTCTTAGTTTTAGTTTGAAGTCTAGTCTATCAGATATTAGGGTAGGGAGACCTGTTTGCTGCCTCGCCCACTTGTTTGAAGGACTTTTGTCCATCCTTCTACTCTAAGGTAGAGTCCATCTTTAAAACTGAGATGTTCCTTGCAAACAGACAGTTGGATTTTTGTTTCCTGGTCCATCTAGTCAGTCTGTGCCTGGACTGTGGTTAACTGTGGTCGTTGTGGTGTTAACCGTTGGTGCTGCTCTTCGTGCTCTCTCTCAGCAGTCCTTTGTTACAGTTTCAAGGCTTGGTACCTCTTTCCACTCTCTCTCTCTTATGCTCATTCCTCTTGCCAGCCCAAAACAATGCTTCCTGTACTTTCTCTTTTTTTGTATATAAACATTTTTTTAAGGCTGATAGCGTCATGGAAAATTTTCTTTCTCCTTTAGTTAAGGCAGATAGTTTTGTTAGGTTTATTAGTCTAGGCTGGCTGTAGCTGTCCTGTAGGACTTGGAATACCTTGCTTTAGGCTCTTCTGGCTTTCAAAATTTCCAGTGAGAAGTCAGATGTTATTCTGACAGGTTTTTCTCTATGTCATTTGTGGGGTTTTCCTCTTGAAGCTTTCAATATACTTTCTTTGTTCTGCATATTTAATGTTGTCTTAACTATGATATGCCATGGGGATTTTCTTTCCTGCTCTTGTCTATTTGGTGTTCTGATTATTTCTTCTATCTATGTGGGTATGTCTTTACTTAGTTTGGGAAAGTTTTCTTCTACGATCTTGTTGAAGATCTGATTTATGGCATTGATTTGAGATTCTTCTCCCTCTTATGTGCCTATTATCCAAAGTTTTGCTTTTTCCTGGTGTCTCACACTTCCCTTTTGTTGTCTTATTTTCATGTTCCTTGTTTATTTGGTCTAGATTCTCTACTTTGAGTCCTGGTAATCTATTTTTTTTTTTTTTTTTTTTTTTTTTTTTTTTTTTTTTTTTTTTTTTTTTTTTTTTTTTTTTTTTTTTTTTTTTTTTTTTTTTTTTTTTTTTTTTTTTTTTGCTGGATTACTGAGTTTTTCCAGTCCATCTTCAATTTAGCTTGAGTCTTCTTCAGTGTTTTTATCCCCTTATTAAATTCTGTTCTTGCGTCCTTGACTGGCTCTGCCATTTCTATCAGCCTCATATCTGTGTTTTCTTGGGCATCACTTGGGCATTACATTCTTTCTCCTTTAACTTCATTGAGTTGTTTCTTTGCAGCTTCCTTAAATTCCTTGAATTATTTGATAAAGGTTTATGATTATTCTTTAAATTCTGAGTCTTGGGGTTCTCTTATGTAAATCTCATTAGTAAACATTTTTCCAGGAATGATAGGTTTTGGAGAGAAGATACTGGCTTGATCTTTCATATTTTATTTTTCAATGAGACTGGGCATGTGGACTTCTTTTGTTAGTTATAAATATCATGTGGACAGAGCAAATTGGAGCAGAACAGAGTACTGTGGAATGGGCTAGGCTAGACCCTGGAGAAGGATGTGGAGATTCTGTGTAGGTGGAAAGGTTAGATGGTAGTGCTAGAGGGACACATGGGTGATGGCAGTCAGAGCAGGTCCTGGTAGAAGCTAGAGGTTTGTTGCAGGGCAGGCAGGTGTGGTGGATATGGACCCCAGTGCAGATGAGGTTAGACACTGGAGAAGGGTACATACAGCATGAGAGGGATAACGGATGGATAGATTGCATCCCACAGAAGCACAGTACTCCCAGCAGACTCCTTACATACATACTGAGGTGCCAGCAAGCCCCCTGACCCAACTCTACTGCAAACCCACTAACTTCTTTAAACGCTTTTTTTGGGCAACTTCCATTTAGTCTCACATGATCAATATCAAATATATATCTTTCGTGCAAACATACCTCCAAACCAATAGGTAACTATATATCTGAGTTGCTGATAAAATTTTGTTTTAAAGCATAACTCTAAAGCTTATCCCAGCAACAAAAATTGTGGCCTATATCAAATAGCAAATACTTTCATATGCTGACTCTTCTTTCTTATTATCATCTACTAACAAGCCTATGTCCACAGTGTTGTCTCTCATATGGAGGTGAGAAGATGGACGAAAGCATTACCCAGCCAAGCCTGTAAGGCTATGTGACTGAGGAAGTGGTATGTCGAGTAAACTGCACTGTACAAAATCCACTAAATAATGAACTGCAAGCTGACAATTAAAACAATGCATCTATCAATCAGTCAGGCTAGAACTATGGCATGGTGCTCAAGAACATGCACTGCTCTCAGAGGACCTGAGTTTGGTTCCCATCACCCTCTTTGAACAGCTCACAACTGCCTATTCAGTCCAACTCCAGAAGATCCTACATCTCTGGGGCACCTGCATCGCTTGCACACACCCACACACAAACACACATGCAAAAGACCAAACCTATCACCCAAAACAGCACTGAACTTTGAGATGACAAAGTAACACTTAAAAACTGAAGGTGAGCCGGGCGTGGTGGCGCATGCCTTTAATCCCAGCACTTGGGAGGCAGAGGCAGGCGGATTTCTGAGTTCGAGGCCAGCCTGGTCTACGAAGTGATTTCCAGGACAGCCAGGGCTACACAGAGAAACCCTGTCTCTCGAAAAACCAAAAAAAAAAAAAAAAAAAAAAAAAAACACAACCCTGAAGGTGTAAGTCTAAACACAGCCAAACCCTGAAAGAACACCTACAGACATGGGACACGTTCATGGTTTAGAGATTTAGTGTTGTTTTTTACACATATTTATCTACAGACTTAGATCTGAATAATGACTCAAAGCAATCCAATCAAGATCGAAAAACATTTCTGCATGAAAATTCAGTTTCTAAAAGTCACCTTATCTGCTAAGAATCAAACTCTGAAAAGCAAATTGCATATACTCATGCTCTATTTTCTAAAATAAGAAACCAGATTTCATAAAAATCCCTTGTTCGAAACATGTGAGAAAATGAAGACAATTTTTTCAAAGGGGAAAGTATCTGTAAAAAAAAAATCTCATCATGGACTAATAAGTGGAACATAAAAATTATGACTCTAAAAATTCAATAATTTAAAAAAAAAAAAAAAGGGCAAGCCGGGCAGTGGTGGTGCACGCCTTTAATCCCAGCACTTGGGAGGCAGAGGCAGGTGGATTTCTGAGTTCAAGACCAGCCTGCTCTACAGAGTGAGTTCAAGGACAGCCAGGGCTACACAGAGAAACCCTATCTCAAAAAACAAACAACAACAACAACAACAACAAGAATACAAGATTCTAGAGACTCTGTCTTAGCATTTTAATTTCCAGTGTAAGAGAGGGAGAGAAACACGAGGCAGTGACTGAGCAGCTAGCCCCAGCTTCCTTTGCAGATTTTAAGAGTTATGGTGCAGATCCAATGGCCAGTTTGGGAATGTGCTTATCAGCTTTGTAGTTTGGCAACTGTGATTCTCACTCAGTCTTGTCTGTTGCTCTTCGGTTCAAGAGTTTAACTAGCACAGTTACCTGCTAGTTATACTTCCAGGTTCGCCAGCCCTCTAAAAAATCCAAACCCAAGAAAGGAAGATTAACTACCAGTTTCTAATATACAAAGTCTCCACAAGTGACTTCAGAATTCTTCACTCAAAACACTAAAAACAGGGGGGAAAGGCTTAGCTGGTCATCTAAGATCTGGCTCCTTCTTCTAGTAATCTCCAACCACATTTTTTTTCCAGAGTTCTTATTTACTTTAAAGTCCTTCCCTGACTGTAGTTGACACATAAGCATGTCAAAATAGTGTGATTTAAGAATATCAAGAAAAATAAAACTGAAAAGAGAATTAGAGAAGATGCTGTGTTACAGGATGTGGGAAGCAGGCACGGCCGCATGAGCCAAGATGGTGCCCTGGCTCTATGCCAAGCCCCGTGACCTCACTTCTTTATCCCAGTCTCAGTCATTCGGAGTAAAAGCAGTGCGTGTAACTTGCTGGAGAGATAGCGTAATGCCTCGCGATACCATTCTATCAGCCTATCCTGCCCTCCATGAGCTGATCTTTTTCAGAACACATAACTCAGTCCTTTCAGTTTTTCCATCCACCCAGAACACATCCAAGCCTTCTAGTCTCTGACCTTTCCCCTGTAGGAAAGAAGGGAAAGTTACATTTTCATTGGCCTGTTTACAAAGAGGGGATAAAAAGAAACATACAGGAGTCCTGCTTTCACTTGTACATACCCACAGAGCCTTTGATCTTCTGATTTAGTAACGAGGACCAACTGTGGGCCTTGAGTGAAGAAGACAGCACTCATGGATCCCTCCCTCCCTCCCTCCCTTCCCCCTCCCTCCCTCCAGTTACAAGGCTCCCCTGCACATCTCACTTCCCAGCCATGAGCACCCATTTACTATCTTAGTGAAGGAATGCAGGCAGCTGCTGGATAACAGATTAAATTCCTATGACCTAAGAACTGCCACTCCATTCCCTTAAAGAATTTTATAACAAGGTCATTTGATTGAACAATAGCTCAAAGTTAAAAGAAACCAAGGGGAAGGGTAACAAATAGCTCTAGAAATTCGATACAATAACTAGAGAAAGCAAAGTAAAACAGGTGAGATACTTGTGTAAGGGTGAACCACTGGATCATAAATCAAGAAAAGCAATATTTTTTTAAAAAGAGGAACTAGCATGATCAGAATAGTGGGAAAGTTCTGAAGGATTGTGAGAAACATTTTACACAGGTAAACTTGCCACCAATCACTGCAATGCACACCCATGGTGGGTGAAGATTTTAGTCTGTAAATCACTGTGGTTACTGCTTAAGGTAAAGGGTTTGCCTGGAACATGGAAAGCTCTGGGATCAATGACAGGGTTGGAGAGAAGGAGAGGCAGGAGGAAAGGGGGAGATAGGCTATCTTACAAGAGGCTGTAACAGGACAGAATGCTCATTACATAATAAGTATAGGTATGTCTCCTTATTCACTTATCTGTGTTTAACACATCATCAGGTCATCTTTGTAGCACATTCCAGAATGCACTCTTGAAAAAGCATTTTGCATCCTTTTGTCTTAAAAGGTCCTCATAGAAATTCTATGATAGATCTACAGTCCTACTGGTGAAGACCTGTTTTCTTCTAACTCTTACCACAGGTCAAACAATGACTTAAAGAGTCTGTTTGAAGAGCCAGACCTTTTTCTTGGCCATCCAACATCTTTTAGTGATTATACTTACTGAGAAAACACAAAACTATGGTTTTCTTTTTAAGTCTTTGAATTGTTAACTTTACAGCTGCAACCTTCAACTGGAGTGATGTTGTTCTGTTGAGATCTCTAGTCCATAGGGAGACATGGACTCTGAGCTAGACTCTGATCTAATCCTTGGTTTATAGCTGCAGACTGTGATCACCAAGCTTCTTGAAGCGTTTCTGCCTTGACTGATTCACTCTGAGGATGAATAAGTTACCACTAATTCAAAAGCCTTCCACTATCTAAAAATTTTTGAGTATTTATATGATAGACAACAGAAGTAGAAAACACCATACTTTACATGATAGATCTCAGGAAACTAGAAATACTGCACTTTCAGACACTGCAAGGTATACACACAAGGTTTACACTAGGATCCATCCTATTCTACCAAAGGGAGAAAGAAAGAAATCAAGTACACTCTGGTTCAGGAATTTTGGATAAAGAATACTCAACCTAAATAAATAACTACATTATAAGCCTGTTTGTGTCATTATTATCTAAAATTTCAAAGATAGTTTTCATATTTTTTTAGAGATTTATTTATTGTATGTAAGTACACATGTAGCTGTCTTCAGATGCACCAGAAGAGGGCGTCAGATTGCATTACGGTTGGTTGTGAGCCACCAAGAGGTTGCTGGTATTTGAACTTTTGAAAGAGCAGTTGGTACTCTTAACCACTGGACCACCTCTCCCGCCCAGTTTTAATATTTTTTAAAGGCAGGGTCTCATGTAGCCTAAGATGACCTTGAATTTGCTCTCCCAACCCCATGACTCTAAACTAATCTATTGCCCTCCTAAATGCTGAGACAGCAGACATGTATTATTATCTTTAAGTCCTGTGATGGGTGCAAAGTGGATATATAATGCTTAAAATAGCACCTTGAAAGTAAACAAATTACTTTTGTAAAATAAAATTACACATTTCACTAACAAAAAGATTATTTAAAGTATTACTGTTCAGATACTGAGATCAAATGTAAAAACATGATTTTGTCTAAGAAAAACAAAACATGAATATCTAAAATTTTTTACTGATTATTTTTTCAGTGTTGGAGATTGAACCCAGGGCCTCAAACATGCTTGGCAAGTACTGTATCACTGACTGCGAGCCAGAACTGTCTATGTGCTAAGTGTGATAGAGAAAGGAACATACAGTGGTTGAGTCATTTCTCAAAGCTGCTAGCAAGCAACATAGAATAATAAGATGGCGGTGAAGAATTAGATGTTGCTTATCTCTAAACTAATTTCTCCAGAGTTGTGCCGGAGAGATAATCTGGTGTTTTGAAGAATTTTTTTTCGGGGGGGGGGGGTGCATTAGTTTAGATTCTAAGTTAGTTTAAAGACTCTTAAAATATAATCCATATATGCCAAGTGTGCTTGAAAGCATCTTGCTGGTAAATCCTTCTTTTGAACTTAAATGTTTTGTTTGACAGTTTATATGGGTCAGAGGAGAAAGGAGTAAGAACAAGAGGAAGAGGGCGAGTCAGGTCGGGGCAGCCTTGGGTGTCATTCTTGAGATGCCATCCATTGTTTGAGACAGAGTCCTCCCTTAGGTCAAGAACTCACCCAGCAAGGCTGCAAGCCAGAGAGCCCACAGGGGGTCCCACCTGTCTCTGCTTCCAGGGAGCAGGGGGATACAGAGTTCTTCCCAGTGTGGGGAATCACACTCAGATCTTCACCCTGGTTCTTTACATTGAGCTCCTTCCAGACTGTCAATCCAGGTGAAAACAAAAGAGCAACTTTGATACTAAGCATCTTGCTGGACCTACACATATGATCTAAGCATCT
>LR749501.1:478056-545618 GCA_902729485.2 Mus minutoides
ACAGCTTGGGGCTGGAAGACCAGGATAACTGCTGTCTGTAGTAATGCAAATGAAACCCTTGAGTGCATGCCTCAGTATTTTTTTTCTTTTCTTTTCTTTCTTTTTTCTTTTTTTCAACTCAGGGACATTTATTCAGTAAATTTTCAGTGCTATACAATCTTCATTCTACTTTGCTTATGTTGGACATTTCATAGAAATGCACATAATTCCATTCAACTCGTGGCCTTTTTGTGTCAGGTTTCTTTCATTATCATAATATTTTCAAACTCCACCCACAAAATAATGTGTAAGAACCAGCCATGATTGACTACTCTTAGCCCTCCCTCTACAACACAAGCCAAAATAAAACCATTCTTTTGTAAGCTGTTTTAGTCATGGTAGTTTATCACAGCAACAGAAAATTAACAAGTATATCCCTCAACCTCTTTTTTTTTTCTTTACTTACATTTCAAATTTTGTCCCCTTTCCTCATTCCCCTCCGAAAACCCCACTTCCTGTCCTGGCACTCCCCTACACTGGAGCATAGAGAGCCTTCACAAGACCAAGGGCCTCTCTCATTGACGTCCCACAAAGACATCCTCTGCTACATACGCTACATATGTGGCTGGAGCCTCCATGTGTACTCTTTGGTTGGTGGTTTAGTCCCTGGGAGCTCTGGGGGTCCTGGTTGGTTGATACTGTTCTTCAGCTCCTTGGGTCCTTCCTCTAGCTCCTCCATTGGGGCCTCTGTGCTCAGTGTTTTCAGTTCCGGCTTTAGTTCGTCATGCAGGGGGGCATTCCTTTGCAGCACCTCTCTCACAACGTGTCTCAGAGGCTGCCTTGCTGTGTTCCCGCATCCAAAGTCTCTGTACTTAAACTACTGCATGATGTAGGCTCACGGTTGCCCTTCCATCCGGGCCTCTGCTTTTCAAGGTACCTAGCACCTAAGCAGCCGCCCTTTCTCTCACTCTCCCTAGGTATGTCCCTGCTCCCTCTTTCTCTTGAAAGTTTGGATCCCAACTTTTGTTCAAAGATGGATTCCTAAATCCTCACTTTAATAATTCAAATTTATATAATAACAAAAGTAACCACAAATGCAGCAAGCTTGAGAGCCCTTGGGAGTGCTGCACAAGCAGACTAGTTCTCTCTCCTTAACTTTTAGACACTTGTAAACACTTATTACCATGTCAGAGAACGACAAGAGGTATCACCTCACACGTACTTCTCACAACCAACAATGCCTCCTCAGACTATTTTCTGGGCATACTCTCTGAGCTGTTTTATTGGTGGTAAGGACATATTTCAAATAGGCACTCCTATCTTCCTTGGTCCTCCTTGTGGCAAACTACATATCTTCATGATAACAGGGGCAATGTGATTTGGCTTCCTAAAAGTGAAAGTGAGGCTGACAAGATGACTCAGCAGGCAAAGTGTTTGCCAGACAAGCACTGTGACCTGAATTCCACCCAGGAACCCAGGTAAAGGAGTGGACAGAAAGAACCAACTTGACAAAACCATCCTCTGACCGCCACATGCTTGTTTACCTTCTCCTTGCATTCACAACACATAATGAAAAATATGTATTTTTTTAAAATAAAGTAAAATATAAAGTGTTCAAAATTATGTCTGGAACAAAAAAAAATGTTACTGTCCTCTGTCATTTGTATAACTTTTCTTATAGTTCAAAAGAACAAAGTCTCTGCCAAAATGCAAATGCATCTACCCTATATTTCCAGTCCCTGTTTTAGTATCCTCTACCACTGCTTTCTGCTATTAAAAATGCTCATTAAGTAAGGATGCAAGAACACAAGACTTAGGTAGGTGCTTACCACAAAGAAAGGGGTCTCCTGGGCATGGCTAGCCAGCATGCCCGCATTATTCATTAATCTTTATCATATACAGTTCCACTGTAAAAAGCCTACATTGTATTTACCCATTATCCAGTAAATGGAAATGGTGTCTCCAGTTATTTCACTAATAAAAACTTTAAATGTTCATTGGAACATCTGCCTGTACAGAAATACATTACACACAGTAATCACACTATTTACAAAGTATTTTTATGAATTCTTAAAGGTACATGTTTAACAGTATATCTTTTAAGTTAACTTGGATGGCATAGAATGTCTATGTAGTGTAATATGCAGTGAATTTGAAATGTGTGAGCTGGGCTGTTGCCCCCATCAGCTACACCAATGCGGTCTGTCTACCATCTTCCACCCAGATAAGCACAAGACAAGGATATCACCTCTCTCTGGACATGTGTGGGATGTGCTCAGAATTTTATTAAAAAAAAAAAAAAAAAACAAGCAAACACCCCTTAGTACTGCATCAGAGGAAGTTGAAATTGTTCACTCTTCTTATAATGGTTTATAGCTTAAGCTTTTAACAAAAGAAAATTTTATAAGGTATTTTGAATAAGGTAAGCACACTAAGGGGCTATCTCCTAAAGAACTGAAGGCCTTATCCTACTTATAAAGAGCAAAGTGTTTCTTCTTGAAGATATGTTACTGCAATAAATATTTAAATATTAATCATAATTAAACACCAGCACATGGGAGGCCAGAAGTTCAATGGGCAGCTGCTACATTATTAGAACACTGCAAGGCATGTATCACATTTGAAAAGAAAAATTATTCTCATTGAGATGTATACTCCAGGTATTTTATTTTTTAAAAAGAAAGATTACACAACTTTGAAACAAAAATTCTAAACTAAATGTAAAAAACAAATTTTTCTAGAAATTTTGGTTCTCAGTCCATGGTATACAGACAGGCATTAGTTATTGAATTCAAGTGGACTCTGGGGAGAGAAGGGGAGAGGAGGCAAAGAGGGGAAAGAGGTGGATCCAGGAATGTGGGAGTATTAGGGCTGGACATGACTTAACATATGTTGTATACATGTACATAATCGTTAAAAAATAAATTCTTTTCAATTAGGAATAGGTTTATAATGATGACTTATTTAGTTGTTAAAGGAGTACCACCTAGAGTGGCCAAATCTAATCCATGTTTAAAACAGGAAAAAAGAAAAAAAAAAAACCACAAAAACATTCAGGTAACACAGTTTTAGGCCTTCAGTGACTTCTTCCTCAACAATTCCTGCTGTGGCACTATATTAATAACCACTAGCTTTTCTATTGAAGAGCTTTTCCTTTACTACCTTTTGGCAAATATGTGACTTCCTAAAGGCAAGGAGAGGTCCAAAGATAAGAAGTAATCTACACTGTAAAGTGTAAGCAAGAGCCAGCCACACTGGCATATGCCAGCATTGACACCACCCCACAGCACTCCATCAGGGCAGACATCTGCAGCTTTCTACAATTTCAGTTGGCACAACAGTTTCATGCTTACTCTTCTTTTCTTTTTATTTTATTTTATGTTATTTCAAGACAGAGTTTCTCTGTGTATCCCTGGCTGTCCTGGAACTCACTCTGTAGACCAGGCTGTCCTGGAACTCAGAGATCCACCTGCCTCTGCCTCCCAAGTGCTAAAGGCGTGCGTGCGCCACCACGCCCGGCCCACACTTACTTTGAAAGCCTCACCAACTGCACTGAGCAGCTACAGTCCATCAACTTCAGATGTACTACCCAAATACGTCCTGTAACTTTACTTCCATTTCATTACTTGTAGTTTTCCTAAGTATTTCCTAACCATAGATACAATAGCAATAATACAATAGATACAATGATAGTTGTTGTGTAACAACAGTTTCCTCCTAGAATGAAACATTGAATCCTAACGGGAAACTCTTTAGCCAGGAAGATAAACAACTCAAAATTGGAGTACTTTGCTAGCAGCCTTCAGATGAAGATGTAGAACTCTCAGCTCCTCCTGCCTGGATACTGCCATGTTCTGGCCTTGATGATAAAAAAACTGAACCTCTGAACCTGTAAGCCAGCCCCAATTAAGTGTTTTTATGAGGAAAAAACAAAAACAAAACCTCAAAACTGCTTCAGGAAGTTCCTGAAACTGACCAGATTCTTCAGGCCTGTTCTTGGCCAGAGTAAGCAAATAAAGGCTAAAAGTCCTCTCAGACTGAAGGAAGCTAAGCTACAAAGATGACTCTGATGGGAACTGAGCTGACAAGAAGACCCAGAGAAGCTGGGCTACGATGCAGACTCTCTGAAGAGGATTAGAACAGTCACTGGGAAAAGACAGTCCAATCTGTTGGGCTGCTGGCAGGATGTACAATATGTTCCAGGTGCCCAGCTTTTGTAAACCATCACCCTGCTGGGGTGGGCCTTGATGATGCCAGACTCCCAACTACCCTGGTTCTTTGGTGTTTTAGTCATTTCTGCCCCTGTAAGAAACCCCTAACCCATACTCCTGTAACTCCAACAAATCTCATGGGTCCACCACACTGGACTTCAGTGGTATCCTGACTTTGGTCTGTCATGGGTTCCCTATCCAGGGTAAGTATTGTTTCTCCCCAGGAAAAGTTTGTCACACAAGTGTAATTCAACCAACACCCCTGTTCCTATCTAACTACAACACTGCAATACATTATCCTCTCCATTGCGAAGATAGACTTCGTGATATATCTTTCGATGAGACTTTCACACTAGAGTGGAAAAACACCAGGAATGTCTGCAGTATCGTTGTGTTAAGGATTTCTGAAGTTACCTCAGTATCTAAAGTTCAGCTAATCCTCTCATGAACAATGCTCTTCAAAAGCAAAGTTCTCCTGCTGTCCCCCACCCCCCTTTCCTTGATCCTAATACAATAACAAATTGAAATTGAAGTTAGTAAAATGTCCAGGGGCTAGGTATGTGACTCAATAGTCAAGCATTTTCCAGGAGTGGGTCAAGCGCACCTATCTATCTCCATAACAATAAAGAAACAAATCCATGTTAGACAGTAACTACAGAGATTATGACAGAGCTACTAAAGTCCTCAGAGTGAAACACTCACTATCAGGGCTGGGAAGATACGAAATGTATAATGCTAAAGAAAAGAAGATACGAGCTTCTCTCTCCCTCCCCACCTACCTCTCTCGCATGCCTTTACTATTTTATAGAACAATGTCAGGATTTTCTGTATAATAGACATGAACGGCACATTCACCTCAGGCTGGAACGGCATACAGTATGTCTAAGTTGCATCTGTTTTGAAATGTCTTTCTGGGTTACCTGAGTCATTTTTCTTTCCTCGGCACAAATTTCCAATGGGAGAGTCCAACATTCTGACTTCCCCAGTTTTTCACTGTAGTTGTAGGATACTGTAAGGCACTGCCAGCACACTGGAATTGTGTGTTTATGCACATATCCTCTAAGACACAGAGCCACTCCCTGGAGAGCCCCTGTCTTATTCCTGTGCCCCAAACAAAATCTTAACAGAAAGTCAAAAGACTGAATTAAATTTCTGTGATCAATTAAAGTTTATATAAAACATGAATAATATCAAAGAAAATAACTACCTGAAGAATTTGTTTAGAAACTGCTCTATTTTACATATTTTGTAATTTTTTTCATAATAAGTACATATAGCATTATATTACATGAAAAAGACTGGGCGTGAGAAATACCACAACCAGTAAAGGTACCATCACAGTCAGCCACCCAAATCCAGGTCCCCAGACCCACATGATAGGAGAGAACAGACTCCTAAAAGTTATTTTCTGACTGCCACATGTGTGCTCAAACACATACACATAAACAGGAATAAATTGTAACAAAGAAGATCAACACGAGAAACTGAAAAATATAGATCTGTGTATTTTTACATATATTTTGTTAAAGAAGTAACAGTAACAGATCCTGTAAAGGCAGTGTTCTCACACTATTCTTATATTGTAATGAGAATAAAGAGTTTGTTTCTTCTCAAGCTGAGAACAAGTTACATTTTCAGAATAAACAGTTACCTCTTTATCCTTTATGTAGACACAGATCATCAAATTAGAGGTCATGCTTAACTTTCATGTCATCAAGCTGGGCAGTGGTGGTACACACCTTTAATCTCAGCACTTGGGAGGCAGAGGCGGGAGGATTTCTGAGTTCAAGGCCAGCCTGGTATACAGAGTGAGTCCCAGGACAGCCAGGGCTATACAGAAAAACCCTGTCTTGAAAAACTAAAAAATAATATAAAATAAAAAAAAATTCATGTCATCCTAGTTACCCAAAAATAATGCAGTCCCCTCTGAGACGTATACAGAAAAACACATACATCAGCTAGGGAAGACATGGCAGGTCAGCCATCATGAGACATACCTATTTTACTTGAAGCACTCAGTGCTGTAGAACAAAAGACTCATCTTCTTAAATGTTCACCAAAGTTTTCCAAAATATAAATTGACTCCAAATATAGTATTAAGGTGCAATATTATCAGCTGGTTGTGGTAGTGCATGTCTTTAGACCTGTTATATTTTAAGTTCCAGGGTAGTCAAGGCTATACAAAGAGACCTTGTATTATCAACTTAACCTAACAGGTAATGTATAATTTCACAGAAATTTATAGCTAAAGGAAACTTGGAAGATGAAGTAAGCCAACTTGGTTATTTAGCATCTTAAAAACAAAATTCTATCTGGTGAGATAACCCAGCAGGTGAAGGTGACTCCCTTGGAGGCCACTATGGAAGGAAAGAACCAACTCCTCAAGTTGTCCTCTGACCTTCACAAACATGCAACAGGTGCACATGGTGGCAACACATACATATTCACTCTAATAATATACATTTTAATTTAGAAGGCATAACATTGAAACCTCAAGCAAATGGCCTAACCCTTTGCAAATATGTGTGACTTAAAGTATACTAGGCCTGGCCAACTTCAATTGGACAGACCAGAAGACAGTACTGCTTAAAGGGTTAGACTAAAAATAACACATTGCACATGCTGATATGGCTTTCACATGTGTAAAATATAGCTCAACAAGAGCAACCATTCACTTACCAACTGCTGCTCAAGGAACAATGGGTTTCCAGAACAACATCATTTCGGATGCCATGCTCCTGCTTTGGTAATAATGGACTGAACCAGAACCTGTAAGCCAGCCACAATCAACTGTCCTTTATAAGAGTTGCCTTGGTCATGGTGTCTCTTTACAGCAGCAAAATCTAAACTAAGACTACAAATAGCTGCTTGGGGAGAGAGGCAGGGAGCACAGAGAGCTTTGGAACCCTTGCTGCCTCCTTCTTGGGTCTGACTCCTAAAGCCCTCAGGATCAGAGACGTACTTACTGTACTTACTGAGGCCAGAGAGCCTCCATCATGGTCTCATAGCTAAGCAGCAGTGCAGCTTGGACTACAGCGGTAGCTTCCAGTCTCCTGAACTGGAGCTCTCCCAGTAAACCACACCATTAGCAGACTCTGTTTCAACAATATGAGGATACAGCTAGTGGATGACAGACATTGTTCACTAAAGATAAAAATAAGCAAAGGGGAACTAATCTACCATTCCATCTTGTCCTACTTTGTTTGCTGCTGCTATGATAAAAACACCATAATCAACACCCAGGGCACCCCACCACTGTGGGAAGTCAGGGCACGAGGCAGGAGCTGACCCAACGCCATGGAGGAGCGCTGCTTCCTGCCTTGCTCTCAGGGACATGCTCATCTTGCTTTCTTACAGAACCCAGGACCCACCTACCCAGGGGCAGCACCACCCACAGCGGACAGGGCCCTCCTATATCAATCATTAATCAAGAAAACAAAACCCCCAAAGAACCCTCATGATATGGCCACAGGCCAATGATGGAACAGTCCCTCAACCGAGGTTCCCTCTTCACAGGTGACTCAAGTTGATGAAAAACTCACCTCTCTAGAGAAAAATTAAGCCAGAATTTTGTTTATATGTATAATCTCAGACATTTTTCATTTGAAAATATATACTTCAGAAATTTTCTAACTTTTTTCTACTTATGTCTCTTTCCTTATGAACATACATGTCTATATTATTTTTAAAACTCTCTAGTATTTCATCACATGAATAAAACATACTTTGTTCATTTAAACTTTTAAATTAGGTATATATACTGTTGGCTACCTTTTGCTGTTATTTTGCTTTGGGGTACAGAGTTTCTCAGTGTAGCCCTGGCTATCCTAGAACTCACTCAGTAGACCAGACTAGCCTCAAATTCTGAGGCCTCCTGAGCGGTGAGATTAAAGGCATGCACCACCAAACTGGGCTACAGTCACTATCTTTTTAAAAGAATTTTTTAAATGTGTGTGTGTGTGTGTGTGTGTGTGTGCATCTGTCTGTCTGTCTGTCTGTCTGTCTGTCTGTCTGTCTGTCTTTATATACATGTCAGTGCTGGTATGAGTAATAGTGCCTCCATAATCCAGAAGAAGGCAAAGGATCTTCTGAAACTAGAGTTACAGGTATTTTTTTAGCTACCTACAAGGGTGCTAGAAACTGAACTTTGTTTCTCTGCAAGAACAGCAAGTAGTCTCTCAAGCTTGGTCATTTTTACATGGTCCCTGGGCTTCTCTATTACACTACTACTACTTTGTAGGCCAGTGACTGAGAAAAACCAAGAGAATAACACAGGACAGATTTCTGAGAATGGGCATCTTGTTAATATATTAATTTATTTGTTTTCCATTTCAAACTGTCAAAGTGCTAACCGTAAAATAGAGAACAAAAATCCATCCACAGCAGGGAGCTGTTGTGTTCAAATCAGCATTACGATTTTCTTAATATGCTAAAATAAAAATGGTTTTCACTGGGGCTGGTGAGATGGCTCAGCGGGTAAGAGCACCCGACTGCTCTTCCGAAAGTGATAAGTTCAAATCCCAGCATCCACATGGTGGCTCACAACCATCCGTAAGGAGATCTGGCTCCCTCTTCTGGAGTGTCTGAAGACAGCAACAGTCTACCTACATATAATAAGTAAAATAAATTTAAAAAAATGGTTTTCACTGACTTTTTTCTTAATTTTTATAAATATGCTAAAATAAAAATGGTTTTCACTGACTTAAGCACCTTAAACTCTTTAATATAAATAACAGAAGAGAACACACAGTCTCTGCCCCTTTAAAACAAAAGTATGTGGTGTCATTGAAATTCAAAATGCAATTCTCATTGACAGGAATGTCTTAACTCCCGGTAGCAGAAAACAAAACAAAACAAAATCCCCCAAGGGTTGGAAAGAGCACCAGACATACAAGGTTATCACTGAGGATAGCAGCCTTTGGGTTCCCAGAGGAGATAATGCCCAAACCACAGTAGAATAGAAAGGTTTTATAATCTGATTAGTCACTGCACTGGGATGGGCCCTAACAAAGGGTTGACCTTGGAGCAGTTAACTAGAAATGCAAGGTTCCCTGGGGGAAAAGCACCAAGGAGATGGAGAGAGAGTGTGTGTGTGTGTGTGTGTGTGTGTGTGTGTGTGTGTGTGTGTGTGTGTGTGTGTGTGTGTATAGGCTGGAGCAAAACCCTGTGTGCGCCTCTTTTGGGGAGGGTATACTATTGATCTAGAAGTCACAAATCGGGCAAAAATGGATGGCCAATGAGCCTCAGAGGTCTGTCTGTCTGTCCCTGCCTCACAGGACCAGGATACAAGTGTGCACCACCACAACAATTTTCACATTGGTTCTGGGGAATCCAAGTCAGGTCTTCATGCTTGTGAAGTAATTACTATAGCAAGTGAACCATATCCTCAGCTCTTGCTGATTCCTCCCAATAGCTACTTGGAAGCTACTGCCTTGAGAACTCTATATCCAAAGTAAACACTGCTTATGTAGAAAAGTTAATATTAAATAATTATGTTTATTCTGAAAAAATACAAGACCTTATAATTTGTATTAGCCTGTTTTGTTTATGTAAAGAGACTACTAAAACATAAAAATTAGGTAACATTATTCCAACTATGAGTTTTTAACACTGTATTCAAAGAAATTAGGTAATTTATTTTATTCTATACAGTCTAGGTGTATACAGTCTAGCATGGACCTGAGTTTCTTCTTGACTCAATCTCTCACAAGTTAGAATCACAAGCATGCATCACCACACCTGGCTTTGACAAAATATTTTGACTGGTTACTTTGATGTGTGATTAAGATGAAACTCAACTCCATCTTATTCAGAAGAGTTAAGCACACCAGACCTTACAGATGCTTGCTTGCAAGGTGGCTATAGGTGCCATGCTGTTTGGATTTGAAGAATGTTCCCATCAACTGTTGCTGATGAGAGTGGCTTGCTTTGCCTAACCTGTGGGGTGCAGTACTCTACGGTAAGCACCTTCATTCTTTCTAAGATTCTAGAATTTTGGTATATTCTAGGCAAAAGGCTTCCGGTTTAAAAAAAAAAAGTCTCACCTCGAATGAGTTTCTCTGGTGCACTTTACACACGCACCATTAACAGCCTGTTGCTGAGGCAATTAAGCACATCCTGTGTGACTTCACCACAGGAGGACTCTTGGAAGCTGTGTGGGGTTTCCACTGACCTTTGTCCCGCCCCCTTTCCTTTCCTCTTTGCTGATTTGCTGTTGTGTCTGTTCGCTGTGAGTATCTACCAGCGCTGACTACAGATTCGGATCTGTGAGCCTCCTCATCAACCAGGGGATAGGGGAGAGATTTCCAACACATTCCCCAACTCTGCAATGGACGCTAATCAATCTCCCCAACTTCTGGCATTCCTGTCTATGTACAAACCCCTCCCTTGAGTGTGGGCTGTACCTACTGATTAGCTTCTGAAGAATGGGATTCCATAAAGTGATGGAATGTCATTTCCAAGGTTAGATTCCAAAACACTGCCACCTTTGTCTTGCCCACAGCCTCTGCTTCTTCTCCCTTACATCTTCTTTATGAAACAAACTGCCACGTGGAAAACTGAACTCGCTCTGGAAAGGATCACATGGCACGAAACACAAAATGGAAGATGCCTTCCACCCAGCAGCCAGCTTGAGAACTAAGGCCTGTGTGAGGGGAGGGAGGAGGGGCTGGAAAGATGGTTCTCCCCGTTCTTGACAGGATCCAGGGTTTGGTTCCTAGCACCCACTTGACAGCTCACAGCCATCTATAACCCCAGTTCCAGGGAATCTGATAGAATCTTCTTCTGGCCTCTGGAGGCACTAGGCATTGCATGTGATTCATAAACAAACATGCAGACAAGCACACACATTAAAAATAAGTAAAATGAAATCACCACTTTTAACAAAGAAAAGAAAAAAATAACTATGGCTCTCAGCTTCATAGCCTCTGAAGTCAAGAGCAGGGATGGGCCTGGGAGTAGATCCTTCCCCAGGCAAACCAAGCACTAGGGCCAAGCAAGAAGCCCTAAGAAAGCATGCTTCTATTTCTATCCTGCCAAGACACTGAGATAATGATCATTTTCCTAGTCATTGAGTTGGAGACAAGCAATAAGTAAGTAACACTGTACCACACAAACAGCCAAGCTCACATAGCATCTATGAGGCTACGACAGGGATCAGCAGGGATCTCTCAGGCAGTGAGCCCTGAGAGATAAAATGAGCTGAGCCCTAGGCCACCCAGGAATCCAGGCAGGAAAAACTAAGGTCACAGGGCAGACGACTAAGTAATAGACCAGAAAGCCATGTAGATGCTCAGGACAGGATTCTGTCCCATACAAAGCCCAGGGTCAACAAGCCAGGGTGAGTCTACCTAAAGAAAGGCCCTCTTAAAAGGACGGTGGTCAGTCCCTGGAGAGCAAGACTAGGAACAGAAGAGAGAGGGAAACCCAGTAAGTCATGGTATGCCAAGTAAAATACTCAGAGCACTGCCCACTAATGGAGAATCCACTCTGGCCTGCAAGTGATCTGCCCCACCTAATATAGGCTAGAAACAAGACCAAGAAGAAAGGGGAAGGGGCTTTTTACTTCCCAAGAACTAAAGACCCTTGCCAATCCCCACTGGCTTATGACAAGTTAACTGTGGTGAGTAGTTGTGGGGATGGGAGAGGGAGAGGGTGATGGAGAGGGAGGCTCACATACACCACTGGGCAAGAGCGAAGAAGTCTGGCCAAAATGAGACTTCATAAAAAACAGAGGTGTCAGAACTGTTACAGACGATCGTGACGGAAGGCTCAGGAACTGGACATCAGGACTAGGACAATATATCACAAAAGAAAACAAGGGCTAACAGAATCAGCAAAGGAGTCGGAGGATGCTTCATTACCAATGTAGCTCCAGTCTGCCAAGATGCTAAGAGGGCTGTCTTCCTCTTCAGGGCAGCAAGCACTAAGAATGAAGATACGGCCTTGTGATAGAGCAATGGGGGAAGGGGGGTGATCACAGAAAACAACAGGGGTACAATCAGAATGGTTCCAAAGGCCTAAGCCAGAAATGAAAGAAAAGGGTAATAAAACACATTGTTCCTGAATGACCCAACCTTAGCTTCTACCTGCTCCAAAGGATGACGGAAGTGCCACAGGAAAGGCGAATCGGTAAGCTAAGGACACTGTTGTGAGGAGGTGGCTGCGGGGCCAATGGTACATGAGTGGACGAAGTTGTAAAGTGGTCTGTGATAGAAGAGAAAGGAACGGGATGGATACAGCAAGATGAATAGAAGAGAGATTTGCTGTCCTCCTGTTCCGAGCCATCCTTTCTCCTCCCTGCTGTGATTACTGACTTAGTCTACAGCTCTGAACATGCCACTTCTTACACATTCTGAACTCACCTTTGTGGCTTCCACCTCAAAGCCTGATGAGTTATTGAGCCCAATTTTCTTCAACTAAGAGAAAATACAGTATAAGCCAAGCATAGACTTCATTTAGATAGAAATCTTCTCAGGCCTTTGGTCGATAAATGTATAGGTGCTGCATTTGCTTGTTTGGTAACTGCAAGAAAATCAAGTCCTTCACTCTTTAATGCATCAAGTGAAGTTCATTCCATGAGAAGAACTTCCCACCCATTTTCTCAACTCCAGCCCATTAGGCAGCTGCCTCATCGACCACCGACCACCACTTAACCATTGACCATGGTACAAAGCAGAATTAAGACATCATGTCTCAAACATACAACAGCATATAAAGTGCATTTTATTTTGTTAGAATTAGAATTTAGAAGCCCTGGAAAGGACCAAATTAGTGTAACAGCTGGTACACAGCTGCAATCCGGCTGAGCGGAGTCTGACTCTCGATGCACCCTGATTTGCATTGTCCCAGTTGTAAGAATCTGGACAAGTGCACTGCATCAGGTTCCTGCAAAACCAGGAATGTGATGGTTACACCATCACCATGGAGCTATCAGAAGTACTAAACAAGGTTAAATAGTTAAAATGCCTGGGTTCTATTTTTAATCACTCTGAAAATACTGAACTAAAATTCCTTGTGGCTGCTTTCATCATTGTGTAGGCTTCCTATGATGGAGCGAATCTTAGAGCTAATGGTGGATGGGTGCTTCTTCATCCTCCTCCTGAGACTTGAGGCCAGCAGTTCTCAAGCACTGCCGGCTACACACAGCTGCTCAGTTTGGACTTAACAGCTCTGTTCTTCCAGTCTCACATCCCCTGCAAGTCCGACCTGTGTTCCCACTGTATCTGTTCACTAGGCTGTTGTCCCATGCCACTTCCAAACGATGTCACCTAGTCATCTCCTTAACAGAGACATTTGTGTGCAAGTAAGCAGCAAACAGAATGAGCAGACAAAAGATTCCAGAAGCAAACCTACAGAGCTATAAACAGGGCTGTCCTGGAAGTCAAGCTAAGGAGTACAGCCCATTTATAGCACTGTGCCCATTATGAAACAAAACCTTTAGGATTTTTGCCTAAAGTCCCTCTGGGACTCCCTAGCTGATTAAAACAGTAGTAATTAAATACCTTCTGTGTTACTGAAATATAAAACATAAAACTGAAAGGTTACTGGCTTTCTTGGACAAGGATATTATGCATATGCACACATAGATGCACACAACTAGTACACATACACACCTACAAATATACAAAGAAGCAATTTAAATGCCCAACAAGTGTAATTAAAATTATAGATTTTCTAGCTAGACTATTAAAAGCAAAGCCCTGGGGACTAGAGAGATGGCCCAGCAGTTAAGATCTCTTGTTGATCTTGCAGAGGACCTAAATTTGGTTCCCAGCACCTACACAGGGCAGCTCACAACCACTTTTAACTCTTGCTCCAGGGAAATCTCACATCCTCCCTTGGCCTCCATGAGTACCTGAATTCAACGTTTTTACACACACACACACACACACACACACACACACACTCACACACAAATTAAAAATACAATTCTGTTTTAATGGAGCCTTAAAAATGGGGGAAAGTTCATAATATGACTACAGTTTTTTTTTAAATGACTACAGTTTTTGGTGTTTTTTTTTTTTTTAGATTTATTTATTTATTATTTGTAAGTACACTGTAGCTGTCTTCAGACGCTCCGGAAGAGGGCATCAGATTTGTTACGGATGATTGTGAGCCACCATGTGGTTGCTGGGATTTGCACTCGGGACCTTCGGAAGAGCAGTCGGTGCTCTTAACCACTGAGCCATCTCACCAGCCCCATGACTACAGTTTTTAAAGGCAATTAACTGCTCAAAAGCACTTAAAAACACTGGCCGTATACATGGCAAACATTAATAGAAGTGATAGCTGAATCACCAAAATGTATAAATCAATTAACTTATATTTCCAATGTTTTACAAGTGACCATTCAATTTACATACAATTTAATTTTCTATATTTGTAAAATGACTCATATATTCTCTTTCTGTACCCGGCATCAATCTAAAATACATTAACATTAACAATAAGCAGGTATCAAATATAACTAACGTGCCAGGCACTGTGCTCAATGCTGAACCAAGCTCTCTTGCTTTAACCCTCAGAGCGATCCCTGATATCCACACTATTAGCGGTGAGTGAGCGAAGGCAGCAGCTTGTGGGCATCACAGAGCCAGCATCTCCTCTGCCTTCAGTGGCTTTGGACACTGAACTTAGCATTCCACTCCATTATCCTGCCTCCCTACAGCAGTGACATATTCAGCAACTAACAGGACCTAGATCAGAATTCTCAGTGTGCCCCAGTGGCCAGCATTCTGCTCTGGGGTGGCATTTCCTGATTCCCAGCATATCATTCCTTTGTCTCCAGTTTGTTTCCCTCTTTTCTCTTCAAGCATTTCATTCACTCCATTTCTTCCCCATCCTCCACACTCATCAATACCACATGCTTTTATCCTACAACATTCTTGGGAGCAGGTTAATTTCAATGGTGAAGTCAAGGGAACCAAGAACTATCCTACATCTACTGTAAATCACAGGTTGTACACAGGAAGCCACATCTGCCCACCAGATGTGTTTGCTTCAGATCCTACTGCTTTGGTATTCTTTAATAAGTCATCAATGTTTAGAATATAAGACAAGTTCACATGCAAATCTAAATATTATAAAGTATCTTGAGGGGCTACAGAGAAGGCTCAGAAATTAAGAACACTCATTACTGGGTTCAGTTCCTAGCACCAACACACAGTGGCTCACAACCAACCATGACTCCACTTCCAGGGTACCCAAGCCCCTCTTCTGATCTGGGCCAGCACCAGCTATGCATATTATATACGTAAACACACACAAGCAGTATCTATCAATACCAGGTCCAGCGCAGGAGCTGGTTCCTAGAGCTTGCTCTCCTGTTTGAAGACAGTCTCTAATCCCTGCCTCTATGCAAGTCTCTTAACTTTTTAATCTCAGGCTGACCTTGGCTCCTGGTCCTCTGGCCTCTGCATCCAAGTGCTGAATTACAAATGTGTGCCATCACAACCAACCAGTCTCCTTTCATACTTCCATTGCCTGGCCTCAGAAGTACTACATCTGTGACTTCCATTAAATATATTCAAGTAGTGGCATCAATATCACTGAAGATGGTGTCCTATGCCATTTTTACTTAGGCTATACTCTACAAGAGATGCTACTAGCTAATGGCTTCCTCTCAGATCAAAACCACAGGGAAGGCAGCGCTGGCAACACTCAGGCCAAGGCACACTCAGAGCACTCAGTATCGGCTGCTGTACCAACCCATCCCAAAGCATCTATGGCAAGGTTAACACTCCTCTGGGGTTCAGACCTCAAACAAGAAAGTTTCCTGGTAAGACTATAGGCTGAGTGGTAGTTACAAAGCATGTGTACATAACACAGAGCTCAAGTTTCAGCTTTGCTAGGCTCCTGATAGCATGAATTTTAAATGTTAAGATAATTGCAGTATCTATCTTCTTTTAGTCTTTGAGTAGCCACGTAAAACCCATATTTTTATGGTAATGTAAATCCATTAGGGAGAGTAATAGGAAGTGCAATGAGGAATCAATCTTAACCTGGAAAAAACAGACACTAAATGACCTTCCCTATCTCCAATTTCTCTGGTCCATGCTAAACTATGAAACTATTTTCTAAACCAAACAAAAACAAAAACAAAAACAAAAACAAAAACAAAAAACAACGGGCATACTGAAGAACTGAGATGCTGAGATCCTGCTTGCAACTAATATCAAGTCTTTCCATCTAGGAAGTTTATGTCTGGCCTGTGCAAGAACTGAGACACGGCTGGGGTGTGGCTGGACTTTCTGTGTTAGAAAAGCTAAGCCATTAGGCTGAGCATGTACAGCATGATTTACGACTTACTGAAGAGGTCTCTACCTGCTAACAGTGCTGCTGGGGTTGTGCAGAGAAAGGCTTGCTTCTTAGATAGCACTTAAGAACAGACAGCTATTCTTAAAAATATGCCCAGCAAGTTTTCTGTACTACAAAACAATAGTTTTCATAAAAGCCCAGCTCATAACATGAAAAGCTCAGAAAGGAACTTCATTCAGTATCACCACGAAAGAAATCCAGAACCATATTTTATTGAAAATAAAAAACTTGCTCAAAGGCAGTTCATTCCAAACTCTTTGTGCTACCTTATTAACACAATCTTTAGCTCCTTGGAAAAGCTGTGAACTGGCCTTCTTCTACAACTGTATTGTCTTCTCTTTTATTAGTTTTAAATTAAGTAAGTCAGTCCCACTTCCCCTCCCGGACAGCCTAATGCTCCACAAACAGCATTGACTGTGCTACTACAGCTAACTGCCGTCTTTCAGAGTAAGTAACTCAGATCATCAGATTTACCATATGCTATGTTAAAAAAACTAATTAACTCAAAAGAAACAAAAGACGATTGTAACAAAAGGCAACTTTCTCATATCAAGCATTTTCTTTTCCCTACAGTTACAGCAGTCTTAAATTAAAAAGCAAAACTATGTACCCATCAGACAAACCTGGCCATTCCATGCACAGTAGAGATTGCAGAGTAAACTCCAATTATGGTTCACCATGCAGTCCAGCAGCCTGAACTGGGCCATGTCTGCCTAGAGCGCAGCCTTCATCCTCTGACTCAGCTTTTGTCAGCAAGCAGGGCTCCCTCTGCAGTCAAGTGCTCACAGAGGCTCTTCCCCTCCCTTTCCTGTCTGAGCATCCTCAGGAGCGGGGCCAGGCTGCATCACCCTCCCAAACACTAGGATATTGTTACATCATGCAGCAGAGCCTGTCTTTGTCTGTATTTAGCATCACTTTGGTTGTTTAACGATTGTTATCTTCTTCTTTGGGGGAATTATGAGCTGTCATTTACTTAGTCAATAAAAGCACAGCTTAGGAAAGTGGTACAATAAAATAACCATACTATCTACATCCTACAGCAAACCAATTCCCACACAGGAATTGATGTCTTTACTCAGTGTAAAGCGGGCTAGAGTCCCCCATCCTTCTTAATATCTCTGCAGCACCTCACACTGCTCATAGCCTTCCATCTCTCTCACCCTAGGTGTAGCACATCTCTACTTTGTATAATATGTCTGTAACTCCTTGCCTAGCAAGAGGCCAGGAAGGAAGTGAGAAGAGTGGCTCAGCTTCCTCAATGGCTGTTGCTAGAAGTACAACAAGGAGCAGACAGTTTAACCTTTGAACTCCAACTCACTCATCTTAAAATGGCTAACACCTACATGGGCTTTTTAGCATGAAAAAGTATAACAAGATTAAAACAGAACACCCAATCATTCTTTTTTGTTTTGTTTTGTTTTGTTTTTTGTTTTGTTTTGTTTTTCGAGACAGGGTTTCTCTGTGTTGCCCTGGCTGTCCTGGAACTCAACTCTGTAGACCAGGCTGGCCTCGAACTCAGAAATTCACCTGCCTCTGCCTCCCAAATGCTGGGATTAAAGGCGTGCGCCACCATGCCCGGCTACACCCAATCATTCTTATTAATATTCCCAAGACTGGCTTCCCTTCTTATCTAAGTTAGAATTCTCTCCTTGACCCACTTTCTCCTTTCTTGCGCTCTCCCTAGATGATGTCATCATCCAGGCTCATGACTATGAATTACTCCAACCCTTTCTCCCAAGCTTCAATCTGCATGACTGAACCCTTGCTAAGCCGGGGTACCTAGATGCCGAGCACTACTTGCCCCAAACAGGGCTCATTATCTTCCCTCTCCCAGCCTCCCAGCCCCAGTAATCTCCTCATCTACTTAAGGACAGCACAATTCAAGCCCTTGGTTACCAAAACAGAAACAGCCTCCTGAGCCCCTTCTCTCTACCCAGCTACCAAGTCTGACATCTCTAAAACACAGTCCTTTTCTTTGTCCTTGGTCTCCTCCTAAATGAGACTCCCATTGGCTTCTCCCAGGTTGGTCTCTCCTCCATTCTGCCACTCCTCTGCAGTCTTGCTCCACAGGATTAACAAAAGAATATTTTAAACCAGTTACTCACAGGACTATACAGGCTACATCACTTCCTTCGCTGCTTTCTGTCAGGATATGGTTTCTCAAAGTATGTTCCCACATTTGTTCCTGCTTATTACCAACACTACCTCTTCAGATCCTAAAGGCAGATTTGTCTATAAGCTTACATATTTGCTTTCTGTTGACTTGAATATCTGTGTGTTTGTAAATAGGTAAGTTTCTGCTTTCCTATTTTAAAAAATGAAAAAAAAAATTCAATGAAAGAAAAACAATCATTTGGTCAAGTAAGTTTGCTTCCAAACTACACCAACTCAGAAGTAAGATGATAAAACTCAAAGGAAAAGAAAAGAAACAAAAATCAAAGGTAATCAGCGAGCTAGGGGAGGTACAAGAGAATGTGATGATCCTGAAAATACAGAAGTTTCAATGTGCTCACAATATCCCAGCACTCGGAAGGCAGATTTCTGAGTTCGAGGCCAGCCTGGTCTACAGAGTGAGTTCCAGGACAGCCAGGGCTATACAGAGAAACCCTGTCTCGAAAGACCAAAAACAAAAACAAAAAAACAAACAAACAAAAAAACAAAAAAACCCAGAGTATGTACAAGGAGTTAGTTCATTGCGCTTTCCTGAAATAAAAACATGTGAAATCGAAAGGGCAAGCCTCAGCGGCCATCATTGCAATGGTGACCCTGCAGCCTCTGTGGAGATTGGAATGAGCAATGTGGCCATGGTTCTTGGGTTCAAGCCTTGGTCCACTGTTGGTGGTGCCGTTTGGGGAGGCTGTGATGGCTGTGAGGTGGACTCTGGCTGGAAGAATACATGTTGTGAGAGTCTGCTTCCTGCTTGGTGGTGTAAGTGAAAGAAAATCTCTCAGCTCTGCTCTGGCTGTCTGCTCCACACGTCTGCCACCATCATGGACTCCCTGCATGGACTGTAAACAGATAAACTGAAAGAAATTCTTCCTTCCCTATGTCAACTTTGTTTTCGTTTTTTGCTTTCTTTCACACAGACAGACAGACAGACAGACAGACAAGACAGACAGACAGAGTTTCTCTGTATAGTCTGGCTGTCCAGTACTGAGTGGAACTCACTTTGTAGAACAGGCTGGCCTTGAAATCACAGAGATCTTCCTGCCTCTGCCTCCCTAGTGCCACTGCAGCCCAGCCCATAAGTCAACTCAGGTCATGGTGTTTTACCACACCACCGAAAAGTAATCACCTTTAGTAACTGAGACAGAAAGAGCAAAGCACTTATGGAAATAAAATTACATGGCCATCTGACTTTTCCACAACAAACCTTTATGCCAAAAACCCAACCTGCAGCGTCAGCTTTGGGGTCTTTTCAGGATGAGAAGGAGCCCTGGACAGCTCAGGCTTTCACTGTCATATCCACAGACAAACTGGTGAGAATACAGGAACTTTGTGTTCTAAGACAGGAACTCTCAGAAAACAAACTCTAGACCATCAAAATGACGAAAGCAAGCCGGTGTGCTGACTCAGATCTTAGGGGGAGCATGACTCCCGGGCCAGCCTGGGCTACAGAGTAAATCCCAGGCCAGTGTTGGCTAAAAAGAAGGACCCCGTGTCAGGGCGCGGGAAGCAGATGAACACGTGACACTTAGGTATTTTAGAATCACCACTGAAAGAATGCTAAGGGAAGAAAGTGGAGCTCTGTGTGGTTCCTGGCAGCTTGACGGAGCAGATTCAGTACAACTGAGAAAACAGGAGGGGTGGTAGAGAAAGAGGGAGAACTCTCTACCTTCTCAGTAATTACATTCATTAGGAACTACTATTTTTTTTTCTAGATTATTGTGAATGTTGTTTGGGATAAAATTAAATCCCTGGGGATAAAGAGAAACAGAATGTAACATCAAAGTCATTAAACAAAAACTAACTCCTGCCAGGTGAGGTGCCGCATGCCTTTAAACTCAGCACACAAGGCACAGACAGGAGGAACTCTGTGAGTGGGGAGACCAACCTGGTCTACATAGTGAGTTTCAAGATAGTTGGGGCTACACAGAGAGAGAGGCCCTTTGTGGAAAACAATACCACCCTCCAAACCCTGAATCTGAAAGGAAGTAGGATTACTCAGAGTATCATTATCTTAAATATATATATATATATATATATATACAGTAAATGGGTCTATAATTTCATAACAATACTAAAGCAGTTTCATTACCACTGTCTGAGTTTAGACAATTATACAGGGTTCTACGGCATGCTTGTGGATCCTGGGTACAATTCTGCAGTTTTCTAAGTATTGTGTTTGTGTGAAAAACCTCAAAGTCAACTCATTAGGAAGGAACATCTCTAATACGGAAGTGAGGTCTTGAAATACTGCGTCAGGACACCAGGATGTCCTGAAACGATGGTTGATTCCAGATCCTAGGCTGTAATAGCACAGAAAATTGTACTAGAAAATAATACCAGAAAATAAGCAAAACGTTGATGATAATCAGGTTTGTGTTTAATGGATTTAAGAGGAAACTAAAGAAGGAAAATCAAAGTATAATATGCTTTGAAAGACATATGTGCTTACATCTACTAGTTAATGACAGATCGACTGGCAGATGATATTTGTACACTCACATTATCTCTAAAGTAATCAATACTTTTAAAAATCAATACTTTTAAAAAAAAAGGAAAACAAAAGAAAAGTCATAAAGTACTATGTAACTACTAGCTAGGTTTCCTAAAACATCAGTCAATGTGTATCTATAATTACATATTGACTATCCTAAATTCCAAACAGGCCTAAAAGTGAAAATACTTTTTAAAACATTGGTAGTAAAACCTGACTGGAGGTGAGCAGAGGCTCTAAGTCTGTGTTTACCCAGGAAGAGCAAATACTCACACAGGCCACAGAAGAGTGTGCAGCAGCATCTACCACTTCTATGAAACTCTGAAACAGCTAAGGGTCTAGGTAAGGGGTCAAAGCCTGTCCAGACAATACTGAAACGAAGCAAATGCCAGCAGGAGTCTGAGGGAAAGAGAAAAGACAAAAGGCAGAGAAGCCACCAAAAGCATGACCTTGGGACTGGCAAAATATTTTCTACCTGGGGTCAGTGAGGTCAGAAAAAGCAGTGGACGAGGCCAGCCTGGTCTACAGAGTGAGTTCCAGGACAGCCAGGGCTACACAGAGAAACCCTGTCTCGACAAAAACCAAAAAAGAAAGAAAGAAAGAAAGAAAGAAAGAAAGAAAGAAAGAAAGAAAGAAAGAAAGAAAGAAAGCAAGCAGTGGAATCCACAGAGGCTTGAATAAAGTGTAGGGTTTATGTACAAGACAGGACATGAGAGAGGGACAGCACAATGGATGTGAACAGACGGATCTCAGATGTGTCAGAGTGGCGAGTTCTAAGGACCTTTAATCTTGCCACAGGAGGTTAGTTTAGGGCAGGTTCGAAACATCAACCAATTTCCCACTCTAATGAAATAAGGAAAATAAAACAGCTATAAATCTGCATGACCTTGGCCAAGTTAGCTAAGCTTGCTGAGCCCCAGTTTCCACATCCTGAAAACGCATACATACATACATACATACATACATACATACATACCACACATACATACATACCTGAGAGGTGTGAGGGTTAAATGCTGAATGTTGAGATATTCAGTGAGTGCTAATGCTTTTTCTTCCGCATTATAAAAAGGTCTAAAATGCTCTCTGTCTCATGGTGAATTTCTAGGAAAAAGACATTACAAAGAACTAACCAGTCCTCGGAGACTAAACAAACACGATAGCTAACAAAAGCCAACAGCATAAATGCCTACCGTACAGCAGGAAGGAGATATTAAACGGTTGTGAAATACTCAAAACTGAAAACAGATGCAATTACATACTGCATGCTAGAAAGCAGGAAAGCAGGCCAACTACGACTTTTCTATTAATGTATATACATTCATAGAAACAAAAAAAGTCATAAACTATATGGCCATTTAACAGCCCATACGCCCATTACAACCTTTTGCAAGACTTAATTCACCAGAGGCTAGAAAGACAGCTTACTGGTTAACTCTCCCGGAAGACTTGCGTTGGATAGCTTACAACTGTCTGTAACTCCAGCTCCAGAGGACCAACTGCCCTCAACACCTGCACACATGTGACACACACTCAGAGACACACAATTCACATAAATTTTTAAAAGTTCTTAGCAGAATTAGAATGTGCTCTCACAGTCTGTATCTTTACCTATAAACAAAACAATCTAATATCATATCCTCCTAAGAGTTTAAGTAGCTTGTCAGGCAAACTTCTAAAACTATGCATAACTAATCAGGTAAAAATAAATTTGTTTTTATGACTGTGCCTGATCCCTTTACAGAAAAGTAAGCTAGCCACCCATCCATAAATCCCCAGGAGATTCCAGGCCATAAACTAGCTGTGAAAGGAGACAGCAGAAACAAGGCTAGTAAACGAAGAGAGCAAGGTCAGAATTTATTAAATACTTAAAATGGACACATCTCTGATTTAACGCACTATAAAGGAAAGACTTTGAAAAGTACTACCACTAATGTTAGTTTCTCAGGCCTGGAAACACTCAACTTGTGAGACCAAGCAGATGACACAGGTTGACTTAGACAAAAATCCCACCTGCTTAAAAGTCAAGATAGTGAATGCAGACTATAGCAGAGATTCTTTGCATGGTGCTCGCATGAGCCAAAAACAGGTCTGAGCTAGAACGGAACGCAGCAAAGACTTGTTCAAACACTCTCCCCTGCTCCTGCGTCATCACTGGAAGACGTGACAGTATACAATCTCATCTGGAAATTAATGTATGTATTACTCTCTGCCATAATTTTTGTTTGTTCCGGACATTATCTCACATTTGCCTCTGTCCTGTTGTCCTCTCTATTTGCGAGTGTCACTAGTTTTACTCTTTGAAGAAAACAGGAACTCACACAGATACTTACGTCCACAACGGTACTACTCACAGCCTAAGAAGCCATAAACAAGCGAGTGCATAAAACCTATGGTATGTTTCTACAGCAGGACGCTAGTTACCATAAAACCTATGGTATGTTTCTACAGCAGGACGCTGCTTACCATAAAACCTATGGTATGTTTCTACGGCAGGTCACTGCTTACCATAAAAGGAGATGGAGTTCTAGTCTACGCAGCATGGGTAAAGCACAAAAGCACTGTGCTAAGTGAAATAAGCCAGGAGGAACAGACTAATGCTACATGGCTGTGTGGATAGACCTAGGACAAAGGCCACCAAGAGCTGGGGACAACAACATACTGACAATAGACTGAGTGACAGTTCAGTGTGATGAAAAATTGCTGGAAAGAGACACTGATACTTACACAGAATTATGAATATGCTTACTATACCAAGCTGTGGACCACGTTAAAGTGTGCTCTCCTTTTAAAGCTGAACACCACTGTGTCCTTAAGTGCTGCCTGCATATGTATGGGGGAAGGACAAGCTACTGGAGCGTAAACGGCCTCTGAGGGCCTGCAACCCTGAAGAAAACTGACTCTTCCTTTCCCAACGACCATCAATTGCCCAAAATTCGTACAAGCTCCTCCCCTGCTATAGAAAGGGAGTTGGGCCGGGCAGGGGCTATACAGAGAAACCCTGTCTCGAAAAACCAAAAAAAAAAAAAAAAAAAAAAGAACCGGAGTTGGGGGTTGGAAGGGATGAGATGCAGTGGAGAAGAGGGATGAAGGATGCATTTGATCAAAACACATTATATACATGCAGGAATATTAACTATGTTTAGAACTAAGAAATTACATCTTAAATTTTAAGAACCTGAACCACTTAAAAGCATACAAGTATTGGACATAGCCAAAAGAAAAAAAAAATTACAAAATACTTTTTCCTACAAAGACGCAAACACTGTACATAGCACTTAAACAGAATAGCTAGCAGATTAATTTCCATTTTTTACAAATTTTACTCAGAGTTTATTTACCTATTTCCACCTCCCAAACAATCAAATACCATACAAAATTAGGTTGCCTAACAGTGAATCTCCATTATCGTTAATTTAACAAATAAATAAATAAATAAATGTATATATGTTAGCTTTTTACAACTAAACAACCTATAGCATATGTAATTTTCAATTGTTGAACAGTTTCACTATGTTTTTTTAAATATGACTGCAATTAAGGAAATGAATTTTTTTTTTTTTTTTTGGTTTTTCGAGACAGGGTTTCTCTGTATAGCCCTGGCTGTCCTGGAACTCACTTTGTAGACCAGGCTGGCCTCGAACTCAGAAATCCGCCTGCCTCTGCCTCCCGAGTGCTGGGACTAAAGGCGTGCGCCACCACGCCCAGTGAAAAAATTTTTTAACAAAGGTTTGTTTCTAGAGAAAGCCAAACTTGATAAATTTTGCCAAATTATTGGGATATGAGAAGCTGGTTGGTACATAGAAAATGCAAATTAAGTACAGGGCTTAACTTCAGTTTCCTGAGAACCAAAACTCCAACAGATGAATCTGAGTCTATGTGAGTACATTCGAGGATGTGTGCATGAAATGTATAGGCTGACCTCAATGGACAAGGATCAAGGAAGACACGAGAGATTGAGGCAGGGTCTCTCCTTTGATTCCAGAGCTCCCTGCTTGGGCTGACTTAGCTAGCCAGCCTGCTCTCATAATCACAAGTGTCAGTTGCCTCCTAAGAACTGTGAATACAGGTTCAGGCCACCATGCCCATCCAGCATTTACAAGTGTGTGCTGGGGGCTGGAGTAGGGGTGGGGGTGCTGTCCAAAACCCTGTCCTCATACTTGCATGGCAAGTGCTTTACCCACGGTGCCATCTCCTGCCCTAGTATCTACTGCTTTGAGTATATACAGTTACATGCAGCCCTTGAGCTGATAATTTACTTGATTTTCCACGTCAATGCACCAAATTCACTCACACACACACAAGAAGATGCAAAGCATTCCCACAACCCCAGAAGTTTCCTGCATGCCTGCTAGTGATAGCCTAGCACGAAAGCAAATTCTGTGTTCTATCACCATGTGATAGTTCTGCGATCATAATGTTGGGCCCTTCTGTCTGTCTGTCTGTCTGCTTCTATTCAGGATAGTTTCATATCCATCCCCTCTGTTGCTGTCTAGCCACACCACAATGCTTTATCTATTTTCCTACTGATAGATAGGTGACTTGCTTCCAGTTTGTTGTGAACTAGCCTTTATGGACACTTCGGGGGACATGTGTTTCATTTCCCTTGGGGAATTATCTAGGAATGGAAATTCTGGACCATATAGTACATTTCCAATGAATAAGAAGAAGCTACCAAGGCTTTGGTGCTGTTTAAAAGGGCAGCCAGCACTGTATCAGAGCTTGCTACTGCATAGCCTTGCCAGAATTTTATGTTGCCAAGCTTTTTTCTTTTCAAATATATTTTGCTGAAGTGTAATTCACAGAACAAAATGTACCCATTAAATGCACAACTGGCTGGGAGGTGGTGGCGTACGCCTTTAATCCCAGCACTCGGGAGGCAGAGGCAGGCGGATTTCTGAGTTCGAGGCCAGCCTGGTCTACAGAGTGAGTTCCAGGACAGCCAGGGCTATACAGAGAAACCCTGTCTCGAAAAAACAAAAACAAAAAAACAAATAAATGCACAACTGATCGCGGCAAGTTCATGTACACATATAACCACTACTACTACACAAGACCTTCGGGCCTCAGCATCCGTGTTCCCATGTGACCACCAACATTCTGCTATCACTAGAGATTATTTTCTCCAGTTCTAGGATTTCCTAGCGTGGAACTGCATGTTATAAATACTCTTTTACTTCTGGCTTCTCTTACTTTCTGAGGTGCGTCTAAGGCCAGAAAGTGTGTACTTTTTTTTTTTTTTTTTTTTTTTTTTTTTTTTTTTTTTTTTTTTTTTTTTTTTTTTTTTTTTTTTTTTTGGTTTTTCGAGACAGGGTTTCTCTGTGTAGCCCTGGCTGTCCTGGAACTCACTTTGTAGACCAGGCTGGCCTCGAACTCAGAAATCCACCTGCCTCTGCCCCCCAAGTGTTGGGATTAAAGGCATGCGCCACCACACCCGGCAAGTGTGTACATTTTTAATCCCTACACTCAGGAGGCAAAGGCAGGCAGATTTCCAGGTTTGAGACCAGCCTAGTCTACAGAGTGACTTCCAGGAGAGGTAGGGCTACCCAGAGAAACCCTGTGTTGAAAAACCAAAAAGAGAAACAGGAGATGCATCTGTGTGGTGGCAAGCATCAGTAGCTTATTCTAAGTGCGGAGTAGTAGTCTACTATATAATACATTAAATTTTGCTTTTCGGTTCATCTGTCAGCAGACATATAGTCTGTTTCAAATTTGAAGATGTTATCTGTTACAAATATAAACAGCTAAAAAGAGACATGGTTCCGCATGCCTGTAAATTCAGGATTTAAGAGGCTGAAGCAGAAGAACGTCTTAAATTCAAGGCTGTCCTGGGCTGTGCAGCAAGCAGTAGGCTAGCTAAGGACTACTACACAGCAAGACTCTGTCTCAAAATAACAAAACTAATTATCTCAAAAGGTGGGCTGCAAAGTGAATGAATGCCCGACTTTCTCAGAGTCGCCACAATGTTCTCCTCCAAGGCTGTATCATCGCTGGAGCTACAATGCATCAGAGCTCACTTGTTCCTTCCCCAACAATACTTGGTATTCTAGACTTTTTAAAATTCTGGCCATTTTCTAACAGGTAGATGATGGTACCCAACAAGTGAAATTTTAACATTTTATGGGTGCTAAGTAGCTAACACAAAATCCCTTATTTCTATAGGGTACTAATGAATAATTAGAAAATGAAATTTAAAGTAATAGCAATATTATTTTAATGCTTCAAAGCGGATCTAAATTGAGAAGTTCCCACTAATTGTCTATCAATCAACTGGGTGTAGTTAAAAAATAATCACATCAGCAAATTTTATTGTGACAAAAAATAGCTAATGCTAATAACTAATGTGTTTCCCCCTAATTGCTAATAATGACAACCATGTGTGCATATGTTTTTCATTTATCTTGTCTTGTGGAGTACAGTTTTCACCCATTTTTAAAGCTAGGCTGTCTTAGCATTGAGTCCTGAGAGGTTTTTTTTAACAGATTCTGGACACAATCCATCATCCAATAATATTTTGCAAACCGATCCCCATGTCTAGTTTAAGAAAACATGCCAGGGCTGGAGAGATGGCTCAGCAGTTAAGAGCACTGACTGAGCCTGGCGTGGTGGCGCACACCTTTAATCCCAGCACTCAGGAGGCAGAGGCAGGCGGATTTCTGAGTTCAAGGCCAGCCTGGTCTACAGAGTGAGTTCCAGGACAGCCAGGGCTATACAGAGAAACCCTGTCTCGAAAAAACAAAAAAAACAAACAAATAAACAAAAAAAAAAAAACCACTGACTGCTCTTCCAGAGGTCCTGAGTTCAATTCCCAGCAGCCACATGGTGGCTCATCTGAAATGGGATCCGATTATGACAACCTCTTCTGGTTCTGAAGACAGCAACAGTGTACTCATGACTAAATGAATAAATTTTTTTTTTTTTTTTTTGGTTTTTCGAGACAGGGTTTCTCTGTATAGCTCTGGCTGTCCTGGAACTAGCTTTGTAGACCAGGCTGGCCCCGAACTCAGAAATCCGCCTGCCTTTGCCTCCCGAGTGCTGGGATTAAAGGCGTGCGCCACCATGCCCGGCTGAATAAATCTTAAAAAAACAGAAAAAAGAAAAAATTCCATTTTCTTCATGGCATTTACAAGAACAGAAGTCTACAGTTTTGGTAAAATCGAAATAGTCACTATTTTTCTCTTCTACCTAATGCTCTCTGTGCCATTTTCCAGAAACCTTTGCCAAACCTTTACTGCAGCTTCATTATCATCTTTGGTATTCACATTAGTGATCAATATTGGGATAACATTCCTGTCCAGTGAGGCATAAAAACACACAGAGGTTCTTTTTTTCTATATGTATTTCCACTTGTTGAACACACTATCCCCAGTTCTCTATTCGCTTTCATTCTTGCACACATCAGAAGTATATCAATTCTATGCTGTCTTGATTTCCAAGAATTTTAGTCAATATGATATTGTAAGTCCTCCAACTTCATATTTTTCCAGTATAACTTTAGTAACTATTTGTCATTTGCATTCCCAAATGTGTTTTAGAATCAGCTTATTTAGTACCCTTTTTAAAAAAAAAAAAAAACAAAAAACAAAAAACAAACTCCAGGTAGCATAACACACACCTTCAGTCACAGTACTTCATAGGCAGAGGCAGGTGCTCTCAGTGAGTTCAAAGCCAGCCTGGCCTACATAGTAAGTTCTAGGAGAGACAGGATAGACAGGCCTAGTAGAAAAACCCTGTCTCAAAAATCAAGCAAAAATCAGGAACAGCAAGAAGCCTGCTAGAATTTTAACTGGAACTAAACTGAACCTAACAGCAGTCTGTGGTTGACTCTCAGTTTAGTCTACATCAGGCATTAAAATGATGCTTACTTTTAAGTCTCATTTCTCAGCGATTGCCAGCATATAAAAAACAGTATCCTGCACAGCCACTCTGCATCCCCAAGTTTGGCATTTTAACTAGTTAGTGCTAGTGGGAGTTTGAAGGTCCATCCCGTGTGGTTTTCAATGTGCATTCTGTCTGAGTCGTGATTATTCCCCTTTTCTCCTATCTTCTCATTCCTCTGTGGACTTACAGACTACAGTATGACCCTGAATGTCAGTAGTGATCATCAATGTATGACAGCTGTTTTTCCTATAGATTCTCTTCATCAGAGTCAGCGAACCTCATTATATTCCCAGTGTTTTACTTACACTGATTGTGTCAAATACTGTGCATCTACTGAGATGATCGTATGAACTCTCCCGTTTCATTACTAATTTATTTTTGACAATAAACTTTCCTTTCTAGAATAACTCCAACTTATTTCTGGCATATTACCCTTTTCACTAGATCTGATTTGTTAATATTCATAAGGAGTTTAAACAGGACAACTGATAATATGAATTCTTTTTCTTTTTTTTAATCTGGACAGGCTTACACTGGACTCACAAAATGGAGATCAGAAAAGTTTTCTCTGCCTCTATTGTTTTTTTTTTTTTTTGAGTTTGTATAGAATTGATTTATAGAATCTTATTTATTTATTTATTGGTTTTTCGAGACAGGGTTTCTCTGTGTAGCCTTGACTGTCCTGGAACTCACTTTGTAGATCAGGCTAGCCTCGAACTCAGAAATCTGCCTGCCTCTGCCTCCCAAATGTGACTATATGTATATACATGTATATATTATACATATATGTATACATACATACATATATAGCATAGATGTGTGTGTGTGTGTGTGTGTGTGTGTGTGTGTATAATAATATATACAACTATACCAGTGTATAACTGGATTTAAAATCTTCTGTTTAGAGAAATTCATAATTTTACATGTAATTACTTTAACACGTGGCACTGTTAAGATTATTTTAATTTCTCTTTGTCTATTTCAGTAATTTGTTCCTCTTAGGGAACTTGACAATTTCATCTGCCAAGTTCATTGGCATAAATTAATTCATGAAATTCTCTTTTCACAATCTGTGTAGACTCTGAAAAACAAACTTTATTTTATTCATAATATTGGTCATCTATCTTCTCACTTAGTTAATATAAAAAATTATTTCTAAATTTCAAATCCTATTAAGAGACTTGCCGGGCGGTGGTGGTGCACGCCTTTAGTCCCAGCACTTGGGAGGCAGAGGCAGGCAGATTTCTGAGTTCGAGGCCAGCCTGGTCTACAAAGTGAGTTCCAGGACAGCCAGGGCTATACAGAGAAACCCTGTCTCGAAAAACCAAAAAAAAAAAAAAAAAAAAAAAAAAGAGACTTAAGACTTCTATTTAGTCTACAGCCAATTAAGAGCCAGCTAGAAGTCACACCATTTTCCTGTCCATGATCACCTAACTCTTAAGCACAGAGTGCAGCACACGCTTTCCAATCCCTGTTTGGAGGAATCACTGAGCTCTGAATACACACACATATTTTAGACCTTTTAAATTACTATCTACCTGCTTCTAGAAATATCGGCTTATCACCTGGAAAAGGGAAAACATTTGAAATGTAAATAAAGAAAATATCCAAGAAAAAAAAAGAAGTATCAGTTAATCCAAACACATCGTTTGAGTAATCTTAAAAGCCAAAGTTAAATATAATGATTACAGCCATCAAAGGCCATCAGGACTGGCAGCAGCAATCAAAGACCAAACATAGACACATTATTCTCAGGCTTTCTCTGAGCTGGGAGAGACTGTATTCCTACATGCCTAGAGAGGCACGTATCTGGTAGCCACACACTAAGGATCTGTTGATACCATCACCTGGAGATAGTCTGACTCACATATCCTAAAGAAGACTCTCACTAAGCTTACAACTTCATTTTGCCTGTCAATCTCAGCTTAAATCCCTGGACACTTGGTTCCATCCCTAGTATTTTAGGTTGCAAAGACCTGTAAGAGTCACGAATGGTGCAGCTAAAAGATTCACACTTCTGAACTATGTGGGAATCTAAGAACTATAACCTTTTTAGAAACTATCCCGAGGTCTCTTTTTAAACAGCTTCATTTGAAAGCTAACCAGGAAAGCTAGGGTTTTCCATTAATTCTCAGCAGCAAGAGCAATTTGTTCGCTACTTCCATCCATCCATCAATATATTCATACCTGATTTTTACTGTCTCTTGGCAAACAGAGCTGCTGAAAGACTGAGTCTAACTAAACTTTGCTTCCGAGAAGAACTGCATCCTCCTAGATGCAATCACGGGCGAAGACATTAATTTCTGAAAAGCTCTTAATCCTCAAACATGCTCTCCACGGCTCTCCTTTGAGGTGCCTATCAACCCTGATTACAGTTTCTTCATTCTGAGCCGGTCTCTCTCTGCCAGATCCTCTGTCAGTTGCGGGGCGCCTACTCCTTCACATTCACTGTTTTCAGAAAGCACACTTCTTTTTCAGCATTGCAACTGGACACTGCAATTAGTTTGCATTGTGTGCGCATCGTATTATCCTATGCCGTCCACTAGGAGTCAGACTGAAAGGCCAGGCCGATTCAAAGCACGGAATCAGAAGAGCTGTTGGCAGTAAATGGGGACAGATTTATAGGGTAAATTATCTCACTAATGAACACTTCATTATTTAAGATTTATGTTGCAATGATTTCTGTCACTCACATACAGAGGTAAGTGTTTGTGTGTGTGTGTCTGTGTCTGTGTGTGTGTGTGTGTGTGTGTGTATGATGTATGTACATGCATGTGTGTACATATATATTCTTTCACTGCAACTTTTTCTATTCTTGCTAAAAAAAAAAATAGTAAAAACAAATGATTACAAATTATTCTAGCAGGAGTTTCTTCAAATACAGCCTTCTACAAATGAACTTAAATAAATCGCTTTTTAAATAAAACTGAACATAATAGCTGTAGCTGCAGTGAGCCAAAAAGCAGAATTTCTATCACTTTAAAATGTTTAACTTTTGGTTAGGGATAGCAGATATTTTTCAAAAATACACTATTACTCAGAGGTGCTGGATTTTAAAGTGTGTTTTGTTTTGCTGCCTTGAACCCCTGAGTTCTACTTATGTTTATGCCTCTGCTTCCAAGCCAGCTAAAGCTAGAGACGTGCTGTGCATCTCCATGCCTGGCTTTCCTGACGCACGCAGAATTCCCTGTATCTGAAAAGATGCCACTTCAGTAGAGCATCGTGAACTGACTGCAACACAAAATGGCCACAATCTCAAACTTGAATAGTAACTCGGTTTATGGCCACTTACAACATCTGTGAATGTGATCGAGGGTACTGCTGTTATCAAATGTGGGTGATCATTGGGGTATCACAAAACTCAATCCGGAGTCAACGGTCCCATGTGATTTCCAGGGATTGCTAACCATTACACTAATGATTAGACTAGAAACCTGGAGTTCAAAAGTTACTCAAGTGACCCCAATTTGTCTGACTGAAGATCCTGCCCAGGTAGGGGTCGCCACTAGAAACTCCTGAAAGTCCTTCCACCTCTGCTGAAAAACAACTCACTTGAAAAGGCCCATCCATCGACCTGAGACCACTGAGTTCTGCCTTCACAGACAGCAAGCCGCTCTTCTGTCTACATTACAGACTGAAATGCCCTTTGTCCTATACTCTTTAGGTTTCTTATCCTCCATAGACAATGTGGGTACAATCCATTCATAAAGCCTATGAACGCTGAGCGTGGTGGCGCGCGCTTTTAATCCCAGCACTCGGGAGGCAGAGGCAGGCAGATTTCTGAGTTCAAGGCCAGCCTGGTCTACAGAGTGAGTTCTAGGTCAGCCAGGGCTACACAGAGAAACCCTGTCTTGAAAAACAAAACAAACAAACAAAAAAAAACCAAAAAACAAAAACTATGAACAAAGACTTGTGCCTGTGATATATTATGAAATATTTTTTTAAAATACAGTACAAATGTGAAATTTTAAAAATGAAATAGCGGGCTGACGAGATGGCTCAGCAGGTAAGAGCACTGACTGCTCTTCCAAAGGTTCTGAGTTAAAATCCCAGCAACCACATGGTGGCTCACAATCACCCGTAATGAGATCTGATGCCCTCTTCTGGTGTGTCTGACAGCTACGGTATACTTATGTATAATAATAAATAAACTTTGAGCTGGAGTGAGCAGAGGTCCTAAATTCAATTCCCAACTACCACATGAAGGCTCACAACCATCTGAATACAGCTACAGTGTACTCATATACATATATATATATATATATATATATATATATATATATATATAATCTTTAAAAAAATGAAATAGCAAAAAAAAATTTTCTGGGGCTAGAGAGATGGCTAGATGGTTAACAGCACTGACTGCTCTGCCATAGGTCCTAAGTTCCCAGCAACCACATGGTGGCTCTCAACCACTGTAATGGGATCTGATGCCCTCTTCTGGTGTGTCTGAGGAGAGTGACTGTGTACTCACATATATAAAATTAATAAATGATTTTTTAAGAAGTATAATCATAACCCACTACATTTCACTAAACCAACGTTCTGGCTCATGCACCATACTGGCAACAGTCCTGAAGAAAGCAGCAGCATGGTGGGAGAGAACTTTGTGGGAGATGGTGGGTCTCAGAGACGTCCACTACCTCCATGTTTGCTTTCTGCCTTTGTTTCCTTACTGGGTTTCTGTTCCTTCAAAGACTGAAGAACAAACTGGAATGTCAAGGAGGAAGACTAGGGACATGAGCTCAGCTCCTAACCTCAGCAGTCCTCACCAGAATCTACAAGTGTGTACACCTGGGAACAATCTGAGCTTTTTATTGTCCTGTCTTGTTCTCTGTTTCAAACCTGTTGAGAAACACGAATGAATGATGACTGAAGTAAAAAGCAATTTCCTAAAGCCTTATAATAAAGGTCTGACTTTAAAATGAGTGCCCCAAGCATTTCCTTCCCTCACCTCACATACCATTCCCTATTATTTCCAGGAGCCAATATTCAGGACCCAGAACGGAAAGTAGGCCTCACCGGTCAAACCTTCCATATGAACCCCGATATACCAAAAGACACTAGCATAGCCAAACACCTTACCCGAAGACCAAGTACTAGTAAAATGATATCCAGAAGCAACTTCCAAATATACTAGCCCTATCTGATATCTAATAATCACTATGCTGGAGAGATGGCTCAGTAGTTAAGAGCACTCACTGCCCTTCGAAAGGTCCTGAGTTCAATTCCTAGAACCCACATGACAGCTCAACTGTCTGCTGCTGTCTGCTGCTATGCAAATGTACATGCAAAGTATTCATATACATTAAATATATAAATAAATAAGTCTTTTTTAAAAAAAAATTGTCCTAAGTCCTCATAAACTATGTTAAGGATAAATGCAGTGGAAAGAAGAAAAAAAAAAAAAAAAACCAGCCAGGAAGTTCAGAGACTGTGCTCACTGGGTTATAAGAAGGATACAGAGCATACACTGCTCACAGCTGTGCCAGATGTCCATCTAGGCCTGAGATAAGCAACAGAGCAAAAGCAGCAAGTTACCAAGTCAGAATTCAAACATACCCAACATCAAACAGAAGGCGACAGCAGCCAGCCACTGAGCAAAGTAAATAAAGTCTTTAACTTAGCCTTTTTATAGTAATGGACAACAATTTGCTCTAGGCTGCCTATATTCCCAAAGACAGATTAAATATTCGAAATACCAAGTTTAAATTTGAAGCCTAGTCTTTACTCCTAATGTGAAAGAACAGAATCTTTTACATTAACTAGAAAACAACAACAAAAAATTCTACCATGTCAAGTTTTGAAGCTATCGTACAGCACATCCCTTTGTCTTTCAGATTCTTAAAGCACTTGTAATTTGTGTGTGTGTCATGCAAGTGTGGTTGCACATATAATGTGCACACTTGGAGGTGCGAGAACAACTCTAGAGAATCCGTTCTCTCCCTCCACCATGGCTTACAGGATTTGAGCTCAGGCTGCCAGTGTTCTGTGGCAAGTGACTTTACCCCAGAGCCATCTTTCAGGTCCACTCTCGGGGTTACTTTAAAAGCATAAAAGCTGTCTTCCATTACTCCATTGTGAAATAAACTATTTTGTACAATACTCAGTTTGATGAGACAATGACACTTTAAACTACAAAATTCTTTTCATGGAAAATGCAAAATAGGGGGTTTGCATGAAACATTTATAATGGTTTCATCTCTATGGTCCAACTTGACTGTATTTAGAATCACCATGGAAACACACCTCTTGGTATGTTTATGAAGATATTCCCAGAAAACCTTAATAGAGGAAGGACTGAATGTGGAGTCCTGGAGAAAACCAGAGGCAAGCTGGGCAGCACTCTCTGTTCCTGAGTACAGACGCATGTGACCAGCACCTTCTGTTCTTTGCACAATGCCTTCACTGCCACTATGCACCATATCCTGGTAAACCCTAAGCCAAAATAAACCCTTCCCTCCTGAGGCTACTTCATGGCAGGTATTCTGTCACAGAAACTATAAAAGTTACTTAGACAAAGTCTTATTACCCCAAAGACGACAGAGACGACTATTTATAATAGTTTCACACATTTAATTCCATAAGGTCGATTAAAAGTAGATAAATACTTGGACAGTCTTTAAATACAGTAACCTTTCATTTTAGTAATCTAATCACATCAACCAGAAAGAAAAACAAGTGCCTACCATATGGTCTTTCTGTAACAGAAAATAGCTGCGTTCAATAACAGCATCTGTGCATCTATCAACACTAGCACTGGCCATCCTTAAATCAGCAAGCATACTGTTAATATAAGAAGACGACAAGGCTCTTCACAGCACAAAAAACAAAAGAAAGAGTAGTACCTTGTTGTAGATTACCTGACCCCTAACAGCTCAAATTAAAACCATGAAATCAAAGCACAACAGACTTCGAAACATGTTAAAAGAAATGAATGCTATAAAGAACACTTATTATTTACGGAGAAATTTTCTTTGTTGGTGGCTCTTATCTAGAGAAGGATCTGGCCTCATGCATTCCCCCCCAGCACACATGATGCCCCGACTGATAGGCACTTCTGCTACTGCACTATTTCTTTTCGGTCCTGGCAGGCTTTGCGTTCAGTCCTAATGTTCCACAGAGAGATTTTGGCAGAGCGGTATCCTGGCTTTGGATCCATGTATGTGGAGAAAGGAACGCTTAAACGAACTAATAGTGTTATCATATATCCTAACTAGCTAGAATCAACCCAGGACTTCCCAGAACAAAGCACACACCCCTGAAAGGCTGCTCCTGTATCGCTTTGAGTATAGATTTGCTAGAAACCAGAATTTCACAAGACTTATTTTAAAATTCAGTAAACAGCAGTTTGGGATTAAAAAGGATAAAAAAAAATTACCATTTCTATACTTGCATAAAAATTAACAGCTGTTAAGTTTGTCTGGTTTTCATGTTAAAAAATATAAAGTAAATATCATATGGTTGACAACCCTTTCACTAAAGAAACATTGTTACTACAGACACATTGCTTTCTCTCTCTCTCTCTCTCTCTCTCTCTCTCTCTCTCTCTCTCTCTCTCTTAAGTGCTAGGGCTCAAACCCAGACCCTAGCACACAAACCTCACCCTAGGAGTATTACCTTTCACTAAGCCTTCAGCATCCACCACTCTCATTACCATTTCTCTAGTCTGAGAGCAAACCCAGAGGTGCAAATTGTTTCCTTCATTTGTACTACATATTGTCCTGGTTACTGTAACTTGGCAACCAACTTCCCAAAGGTGAGAAAGATACAAAGGAAAATAAATGACTCAAACATCTCAGCACCAATCCTGCCGGAATGGAAGGGAGCTGAAGGTGTAAGGCCTCCTGAAGAACACGGAGCACTTCCTCCTCTGAGGTTAACACACGGTATTTACACATTACACACCTAAGAACAAACTCTGACACTGTGGAATTCCTCTCGTTTTCATTCGTGTAAGAAATACAGTATGACACAAGAGCAGTTGAATCAAACAGCCAAACTGGGAATATTTATATTCTACATTCACTATCTGTACCCTGCTTCCCTCCCCTCCAAAAAACCAACAGAGTAAAGTCATCCAGCTAAGCAGGTCTGCTGGAGATGCGTAACACTGGGGTGATGCTGGGAAGGAAGAGTGGGCAGCCAAGAGTAAGACTGGCACTGTGCACTAAGCAGGGTGTGTGCCAATGCGTCACACAGAAGGTGGCCTGGAAACACAAACCTGAGACAAGGGCAAGCCATGAAGAGACCAGGAAGAGCACTGCGCGAGGGGCCAGCAGGTGGGAGGCCTGAGGCTTGGTCTCTGTGTGCAAAGTAGCAAAAGTCTGGGTTAGCCAGGATGGAATGAGGGGAAGAGTAACCGGAAGTGAGGGCAGGAAGGTGAAAGGGAAAGGCCTGAAGGTCACTGAAAGAACTCTGCCCTGTAACTTCTAAGGAAATGAAAGGCCTTTAAAGAAATTTGAGTGAAGGAATGACATGATTTGATTCATAAAAAGTCTGCTCTGCTTACAACATGGAGAATACACCAGCAAAGCAAGCTGAGAGAGAAATCAGTCGAGCAAATATGCGTGTGAGCTAAAAAAGAGACACCAATCATTCCAGAGCCTGCAGAGCAAGGCTGCTATCGCTTGTGATGAGCATGCCCAGAGAGAGCAAACGGGGACGGTGAGCAGCAGGAGGCAGAGAGTCAGCACCTTGGCTCTGGAGTTGCCTGCTTATTTCCAAGGGCAGATGGAGTCTGTGTGTCCAGGTTAGTAGGATGTGGACATCTGAATTCAAGAGATGGAAAGGAAACCTGGCATGGTGGCATGTGCCCCTGCACTGTGGAGGCTGGGGCAGAAAGATGGTTCATTCCAGACCATCCTGGCTCCACAGTGAGATCTTGTTGCAAAAGCAACAGAGAAAGGGCAGGCTTCCTAGCATATGCCTGTCATTCCAGAAACTGGGAGGTGGGATGAGGAAGGAGGTCACAAGTTCAAGGTCACCTGCAGATAGATAGATAGATAGATAGATAGATAGATAGATAGATCGATCGATCTCCAGTCTGAGGCAATCCTGGATCGAAACCATGGAATGTAGGAGGGGACGAGGTTCAAACTAAGTCCTGAGAGGTACACAGGTAAGAAAGTTGAAGAAATCCCACAGACAGTGAAGGGAATAAGGATGAAGTAGAGTAGTAGGAAGATAATGATAGTCTACCAGATCTCAGTGAAGAGTCACTGAAATGTAAAGCCCTTCCACAACATCCATTCATCTGTTCACAAACACCGAGCATTTATTATGTGTCAGACACTGTGGAAATAAACATGCTCTGTGCTCTTATGGAGGCTGTAGTCCAAAGGAGGCAGAGATGGCCAGAGCTGTAAGCACTTGTTCCCAATAAAGTACAGTGTGTTTTGAACTAATGCACTAGTGGCAAGTAATCAGTCTTGGAGAGCCAGGGCAGCCTTCCCTAAGATTCCTGCAGGACAAAAGCCTGGAAGGTAAATGAAAATCAGATACAGGAAGAAGGAGGGTGTCTGCAAGGTGAAGAGACAGCTGTGAGGAGGTGATAGGCAGGCAGGCTTCACCTGCCCACAGTCCCGCAAATCCAATTATACGAACTACAGAAAGAAGAAAAGGAGTGAGGAAGGAGAGGGCTGCTCTGACTACTGAACTCACTGAAGACTGAGCTCTGCAAGGACATACGGACAAGCTGAGCTACCAGGAAGCTCCTGTTTATCAGTGAGACAGAGACCCAAACTCAGGTAGTGACAGCCGAAATCTGCCATGGAGACTTGACAACTTTAAACAATCCACAATAACCACCTCCTTCCTGGCAGGTGAACAGGCAGTGGCACTGCTCATAAGAGAGCTGGCAGCAGACAGACAGAGGTTGGTAGCAGGACAGAATCTGGAAAGAGTGCATTGCCTGTGGGACATTCTGAAATACCACTGAGTGCAAAACACAGTACCTATGTAGTAGAAGGCAACCAAAGAGTCTGGGATAGGGCCAGAGACTGGGTGTTGATTATATATAAATTAAAGTCACGGGAAAACATAAAATAGAACCTAGGAGGAAAGGTGAGGAGGGGATAAAGGAATAGAAAGAGAGTGGCTCTGGCTTAATCCAATATGAAATAGGCAAACAGTAAAAGAACCCTATTTAAAAAAAAAAAAAAGACACAGACAGACACACAGACAGTCAAAAGAAAAAGAACAAAGCTGGAGACGGGACAAGGGAGTCTGGGACAAAACAAAATGAGCACTACTATAAAAGACAACCAGAGCAAGACGTCGAGCAATTTCCTACTCAGAAAAGCACCCTTAGTGCTTACAGTGCTCCATTAATCAACGAGCAAATATTTCTCATCAGCCACAAATGTATTACAGTTACAGGATAATCTCAGCCGAAGTAAAAAAAAAAAAAAAAGACACAGAATGAACTAATGAAATTAAGAATAAGAGTTCAGTTGTTAATAATGAAATTACTAAAATGTTCATTATTGTAGACCACTGGGGGCTACAGACTAAAAGGGACAATCAGGGTTTAAAATGGGTCGAAGGGAAAAATCAATGAAACTGTTCAGTTTTCCTAAAACTAAGTAAGTAATAAGTGAGGGGAATGAGCTTATCACAGAATATTTAAAGGTGTCTATGTTAAACAAAATAGCAAGTCAAATCAAAGTTACTCAGACATACACACAGACAGGCACACACCATGATTCAGGGTGACTAAAACCATTACTGAAAAGCACATATTTAAAGCCCACCCTGGCGGCTCTTGCCTAGAATCCCAGCCCTTGGAAGGTTGACACAGGATAACTGCTATGAGGTTAAGGCCAGCTTAGGCTCCACAGCAGGGCCTATAGGGAGGAGAAGGGGATGACACTTAGATGTATAGAGTAAGTTTGTCTGAACACAATCTGACTGTCCTAACTGTATGATGCCAAGACACTTTCTGAATTATTTATGAAAGCTATTGTTTATCTGCTGATTGTTCTTCCAATATAGTCCTGAGGAAGGGTACCTAAATTAATATACTTATCAACATAAACGGATTATTTAACAGGAACATGAAATCTCCGTTTTAAGCAAAGCAACTGACCTTATCCACAGAAGACAAAATGAGTTAATTAGATAAGGCATGAAAGAAATGCCAATTCAATTACTAAATTTTCTGTCTCACAAAGTTAGGCATTTTGGTCAATTGACAAACAGCATTAAAACCAAGACCTACGCATTTGTTTCCTGATTAATTAAGAATATACAAGACGGCTAGTGGTGGCACACGCCTTTAATCCCAGCACTTGGGAGGCAGAGGCAGGCGGATTTCTGAGTTTGAGGCCAGCCTGGTTTACAGAGTGAGTTCCAGGACAGCCAGGACTATACAGAGAAACCATGTCTCAAAAAAAAAAACAAAACCAAAAAACAACAAATACATATATATATATATATATATATATATATATATATATATATATATATATATATATAATTCAGACATATTAAGAAATATCTCTACTGTTTCTTCTTTGGGTTCATTTTCTTAACTGTCAAATGACAGTATTACAGAACACAGTACTTCCAATAAAACTAAAAACAAACTAAGTGTTCAATAACAAATATTTATCAAACCAAATTATGGCAACTCCCTTTCTAGTTCAAAAACAGTCACAATCTGTTCCCAGTATCAGAGAGAAACCCACATCACAGCTACCAAAGGTACTAATATCACTGTCTCCCCTCCTTGCCACCTGCCAGTTTGCAAATGTTTTCTGAAGCACAAAGAATCTAAGACTAGTCTTTATAAAGTCAAAACATATTAATTTAATTCCAAATTCAATTACTCTTTAAATGAGCAAAGTACAGACAATGTTTTTTCACTCCTAACTAGAAACAATAGCCACACTAGCAACATGCCCAAATGAAAACATATTTCACAGCCTTTAAATACTGCCACTATGAATCAACCAGTAGGAAACTAGCTGTAAGTACACACTGCTTTCTAGACAAGTACAAGATGAGTCTACATTCTTGGTGTGAGAACAACCCTTAAACAATAACAACATACACACATATATTATCAAATAAACGTTAGTTCTTGCAAATACAATGCAAGCAGCATGCTAATTAAAGTGTTCACAAGACAATGACAAATAAGGCTTTAGGACCACAGCATATATTATTATGTAACAGCAACACCCATTAAGCAATCACCAGGCTGTAGGTAGATCTTCCAAAAGGCCTCATTATGGTTTACTGTGATCAGAGGATTGTGGTGTCAAGACTTAATCATGCTTTACCTGCAAGTAGGTGTTTACTGATATCAAAAAGTAAAAAACTAATTCTTGCTGTAAACCTGAGGCTCTGTCCAAGAAACCGTAGCAACACACAAAAAGCCCCACCACACAAACTTTCTATCCCAAATGAACTAAACTGTGAAGCACATTTTCTGCATGCTTTCTTATCCAAAATTTAACAAAATGTCCAAATTCACACGTTTAGCACTAGCCATGTTCCAAAGACCATGAAGAGAAAATTTACAACAGAGGCAAAGAAATATAGTAAGCTCAGGAGGGCGGGCTCACTGGAGATGTGGCTACTGCCATCACTGTCGTCTCAATAAAGAACAATGCTCAGCACCTTTAACAAGCAAATTACAGGAACGATACAAAACAAAGTAAATATGATAGAACCATCATAACATAAACTCCACATACACCAGCTCAAAATCAAGGAGAATAAAAGACACCAGAGCAAGTGATGCCAAAAGTGAATTCATTTTCTACAAATTCTCTTCGGGTGGCACAAAAAAAAAAATTTTTTTTTACAAGCCTTAAGTAAATTCTCAGCCAGCGGCTCTCTGCACTTCAGTGAAAGCCACCTGCCATCCACAACAGCCCACAGAACTGTGCAGTGGTATACCCGCCAACTGAGCATAATAAAAGAACAGCAAAGCCAGAAGATTTCCAGGAGGTTGGAATTTCAACACCACAGGTGTTTTCCAAGACTGAGTCTAAACCGTCCAAGGAAGCCTTCAATTCCCACCCAAAGCTGCTGTAGGCACCACTAGGAACCAGGATCCCTTCCCATCTGAGTCGAAAACATTGGATTCCAGATGCACCAAAGAGTACCAACTGCCCTCGCCACAGAGGATGTAACCCACACAAGAGTTACATAAAGCCAGCCCCAAGCTGACCAGTGTCCAAAACACTGGAGGAAAAATGGATGCTGAATATTACTGTTCTCAGGCTTCTCGGCCAGACATGGAAGACTGCCCCCTGCTCAGAAGGGTAACCAGGATTCTGGCATGTAAGACAGACTTGCCCCTGCTAATTAATCGCTAAAGTCCCTAGAAACAGTCGTAGGCCAGGTTTCCCCTCCCTCCTGGTCAACTGGGGCGCTGCCACCAAACAGCTGACAGTCCGACTCAGTGGCAGACGACCCCGTACTCTTCGGACGCTCACAGACATAAGCCACCGCCCAGCTAGCTGGCTTACCTCACAGGCAGAGGCGGCCCCACAGGCCTTGAGTTTGTCACCATCTCCCTCAGGCAGACCAGTCCAATGTGTGGCCATCATTTCATTTCAAATTGTAAAGGGACAAATCCTTTGGAGTCCACATTGGAGAAGTGCCACCACACACCAAACGGGAAGCAATTCCACAGCAGGTTCTGAGGCGATGAAGGACTGGTCAAAAACGATTTGCAGGAAGCCCCTTCAAATACCTTCTTTAACAGACTTAGCCCTCTTCATTTCTCCAGTCTTAAAAGTTCAAGGGCGACAGGTTTCCTTGGCAGGTAGGGTGGAAGCCAAGTGCAGGGAGAGAAGGTCCACTTCCAGGCGGTGTTACTCGGAGGCCAGAGGAAAAAAAATCAGCTTTCGGAGATCCTTCCTGGAACAGGGAGAAGTTAATGAAGGACATGAACTTTCCCCAGGCGCCGATCTTTAGCCTTGCCACAAGCCCGGACCAAGCTCCCCCTCTCCCACAATCCGAAGAATTAAAGTCTACTAAGGTGAACCCTGAAAAGAAAACAATCCTCTCATGCAACAACTTAAAAACAAAAAAAGAAGGAAAACGCCTGAACGTCGGTTAGAGAAAGAGACGGAGACCTCAGAACTGCCCCGGTGGCTATGTCAAACACGCCTGGCTGCTATGAAGCCTTCAAGAAGGGAGGGAAAAAAAAAAAAAATCCCGGTTCAAGCGCTGCATTTCCTGGGCAACGCCAAGAAGGCTCCTTCTGCAGCACCCGGACACCTACTCTGAAGCGAAGTTTTCTCCGCACCGGGTTAGACTCGCAGACGCCCTACAACTCCCCAACAAACAAACAAAAAGCCAGCTCGGACCGGGGCGGGCGTGGGCTCGGCGGCGTCTGTGGCGGCGGCCGCCCGGGCCGCGGATGACCCCGGCCGGCCGTGGCAGCCTGCCCTGCGCCCCCAAGGAGACGGCCGTTTTCCTCGGCCCGAGGCGGGGATGGGTGGGGAGGCGTGCGGCCGCGGGTGGGACGCGGCGCCGCTCCCGCTCCCGCTCCGGCTCCCTGGCATGCTTCGGAAGAGCCGCGGCCCCGGCAACTCTCCGCTCCCGGCTACGGCCCCCAACCCCCGAGCCCCGGCTCGCCCTCCCCCGCTGGCCACCTGAAGCCGAAAGGAAAGCGACGAGCAAACCACCCACCTACCACTATTTCCTCCGCCCCTTCCTGAGGCGGGTCGCCGGCGCGGGCTCCCGGGAAGCGCGGCCGGGGCGCGTGAGGGAAGCAAAGGCTCCGCTCGGCAGCTCGGCCCGCGGCGGGGCGCGCTAGGCCGCGGCTCGGTTAATATTCATGAGGCGCCGCCCCTCCTCCGCAGCCCGCCGGACCCCGGCGCCCGCCGCTCGCCTTTGTGCCCCGGCCTCCCTCGCTGCGCACACGCGGGCGCGGCCTCCGCGGGCCCGCGCTTCAGCCCCAGGCGGTGAGAGGAGCGGCCACGCAACGGAGAACGCGGGCTAAGGGTCGGCTCCCGGGCGGCGCCGCGACCCGCCCCGGCCAGCCTCGGGCTCTGGGCGCCGCGGGAGGGCGTGGGGCGGGGCGGCGGCCGCCGCACTCAAGCCTGGCCGGGCCGGCCGGGGCCCCACGCTCCCGCGCCCGCGATCGCCGAGCGCGAGACCGGCCGGGCCGGCGGGCACGCGAGCTGCTTCCCGGGGGCGGACTGCTCGCGCCTTCCTTCTGGATCCACCTCCTTCTACCCCACCTCCTTCCCCTCCCCTCCCGGGGGACGCTCCGGGGCGAGGAGTTTTCGGTCTGCAGTCACCCGGCCCCCGGAGCCAAGCTAGAGGAGGAGGACGGGCCGGGACGGGGGTGGTGCTCGCCAGGCCCCCTGCAACCTGGGCACCCGCTAGCCCTTTCGTCCCCGCACCCCGACGCTGGGCACACAACTCCGGCTGCTTCCCGAGCGCCGCTGCGGGAGCGGGCACATCCCTGCAGCTGTCTGCCGGACAGGTCTTGGGGGACGGCGGCCCCTTTTCTGCAGCGGGTGGGGCGAGAAGCTACGGGATGTGGAGCTTCCAGATAAGGGAGTGTCCCTGCCCGCCGCACTGCTAGGTAGCTTCCTGCGGTAAGCAGGGACCGGGTGGTGGCGGTAACGTGTCATTCAGATTTTTTTTTTTTGGTTGTTTTTTTTTTTAACCTGCAGGGCAGCTGAGCGATTAGGCGCGGCTAGCGGAACGGAGCGGCGGCGGCTGTGCTTTCCCCACGCTCCGATCACTGTAGTTAAGCCGCCGCCAGCCCCGCGACAGCCGCTCCACAGCCCACTCCCATGCCTGAGCTCTGACCCGAACGGCTGGCTCCGCCCTGTTGCACCTCATAACATCTCCCGCTGCAAACCGCCCAATCCGGTGACGCTACGACAGTATGCGAACTAATCAGGGGCTACCGCTCAAGCCTTCTACCCCGCCCCTCAGCCTCCCCTTCCCACCCCATCTCGGGAGGTGGCTCACCAGCTCTGATCCCTAGAGGAGCCTCAGCACCTCTTCACCACCCCCACTACCCCACCCCTGTCCTCTCCCCCTCTTATGCACAAACCCCCTCCAGGTCTCTGCCCTGCTGATGCTGTTGAGGGTCATTTCGATCCTCATTGACAGCTTTTGTGTCTGATCAACTGTCACCACCATCCTGAGAGAACAGAACAAAAACCAAGATGCTGTGGAACGTGTTACCTTTTTCATCTTTGCTACAATTACCTCCTAAAGACTCCTCCCCCTTTCCACACCCATCGCCTAGGGTCCTGTTTCTTGTGGAGGTTTTCAAAAGAGCACTCAGGAGCTGATAAAGAAGAACCTGAACCTTACTTTATAGTTCCTTACAGTGAAAGAGGGCAGACAGAATTTACAACCAAATCCAGACAGAACTTACCACCAGATCCTGACAATTAGAGGAGAGAAATTAACTAGATCATTTTTTTTTGCAGTAGCCATGAAAGGTGTGACTGCCTCTAACCAAATTAACCAATAGCCAGGGTGATAAATAATAAATAAATGAAAACAGAGCCTACTACTGTATATTTGTGATTTACTGAATAGCAACATGCAGGTCGATGGCAGATCTAGTTATACCCTGCCATTGGGTAAAGCAACAAAAACTGAATAGAAATATAACATCCAAGCGGTTTAACCCTGGGCTTAGGGAATAAGTGGAGACAGGCATCACTGACAGATGCAAATGCGTGTGTGCATGGCATAACTGAGTGCCTAACAGCTGAGCATATCTACAAGGTTTTCATCTTACAAATGTTGGTTTGGGGAGAAGGTTTCCTTTTGGTACTAGACAATAAAAAGTTGTCCGTAAAAGGAAATAAAAGTCATTATGGAATTCTGGGTAAGTAACAAAATCTACAGATGCAGCATTTCAGTCAAAGGAAGTACCATGTGAGAGCCAAGGTTCTATCTAGGGCCTGGAGAGATAGGTGGCTCAGCAGTTAAAAGAGTTCCTGGGATGCCCATCTGTCAGCTCACAACCACCTGTAACTCAAGTTCCAGGAATACCCAACGCCTCTGGTTTCTGAGGGCACTTATATTCACTGCACATAAACACACACACACACACACACACTTAAAGTCTTCTTAAAATACTATCATCTATCTTCCTCAATTTTCCATGTAATGGGGCAAATTTTTACTTGTTTGTAAGTACTAGAGCTAATCAGGAACAATGGCAGCCAGCATCTCTTTAGCTCCGTCTCCTGGTGGGTACTACTCAGAGTTTTATGTACATCTTAATGAGATTGTAGTGTGGAGGCAGGAGTCAAGCCCAGAATCCATTCTTTGATATACAGCTACTTTAAACATCCTTTTCAATTTCATATTTTGTTGAGCTGTGAACATCAGGTGAAGTCACAGCTAGTTAGGGGCTCTGAAAATCTAAAAACATTATATTGGTTACTAAGATATTAAAGTATCACATTGTTGTGTATTAACTATTAAACTATTCGTTTGCTTCCTCACAGAACTTTACTCTTTCATTGACACTTACTAGGAACACATTAGCAGTGAACACTTGGGACTATTCCTGTCTGAAGATAATGAGCAATAGCAGTCTCTAAAGAATGATTCATCTCCCACTTAGATTCCTTCTGTGTAGACCAAAGGGCACAGTCACTCTCAGGTCATCTGGAAAGTGGCAGCAAAGAGCCAGTCACTCGCTGCCCACAGACTAATAGAGTAAGGGGTACAGGATGCAAGCCCTGGCATTCCCAGCTGCCCATCCTGGGATTTCACTCATTAACACCTCCACCCAGGGAGGACAAGCGAAAGGGAAATGAGCCACGCACTCAGTCATGTGTCTAACCTTAAAGCTCTCCTGAGAAGGCTGGTGAAACACTGCTTAGGGGTCCTGGTAACCGAGGGAACTTTGGACTGAACTATGTATGGGCTTCGTGAGCTTCATGATTGATCGCCGGACACTTGTTACCCCAAGGCTCTTGGGTCAGTGATAACCAACAGTAACTCGAGTTCTGTCTACTTGGAAGGCTGATCTTTTCCTCCCCAGAGCATGTCTAATGTGCAATGTCCTACCATCTAACTTGAAATAAATACATCACTAGGTGAACAACCACAAAGCCAACTCATATACTATAATTCTTGCAGTGCAAGCAAGACATTTTTAAAAATGGCAACTAGAATATCCTCAAAATATAAATTTTGGCTTTGAGGATGGCATAATAATACTGTTTGGCAAACCATTATCAGGGAAAAATGTCACAGCCAGAAATAGAAGCACTGAGGCTGGGCCTGGTCTGCTCTGAGGTCATTCTGTGACAATCTATGGCTGATTTCTATTATGAATACAGAAGCTGGCAAGTCTAAGAGGCACAAGTGTTTGCCAGAGAATTCCACAAGTGAAATTTGTAATTCAGTATGAAGCATTTGCAAAATTATGTGTCTGAGATATTTGACACCAAATTCCATCAGGGGAGCAACTTTTTTTTTCAATAGGAAAACACTGTGTGCTTTATTTCTTATTCATATAATTTCAAAAAGGATGATACCTCCTAACATTTTTTGGAAAAAAAAAACCAGCACTTTCATGTTAAATTGAATAGCTACAGAAAACTCACAGCATTTAACTATAATAATCAAGAGACAGAGATTCTCCAAGGCAAGGAAATTCTATGACCCTTCATCAAAACCCTTTCAAACAAATATTATAAATTATTTACCAATTTAGCATTTTGCAGTTAGTAACTATATTACTTCTTATCTATTTTAAGGTAATCTAGCTTTTAGCATTAATTTCTGAACTTGAAGATAGCAGTCTCTAGTTTCTTATATATAGTAACCAGCAGAGTTACTAATTTTGAATAATTTCCTTGCTCTTGGCTTATCTTTCCCCAATTCTATAATAGAACACTAGTATTTATTTTGAAGCCTTAACTCAGACTCCAATAATACCTGACACATCTTTGGTTCACACAAATCAGTAATTAATTAATCAACAAATAAATAATCAAGGTGGTGTTATGAATTTTATTATTTGGGGTTCTAAGGTTCAAACCCATGGCCTCATAAACACTACGCAAGTGTTCTACCCCGAGTCTGTATCACTATTATTGATAAATGGTTATATCTTAAATTCCTAACTGAGCACAAACTGTCCAGATAATAGTGCATATGAGTGAGGAATAGACACTCAACGCTTAGCCATAGGGAATAGCAGACGTGTGCCTCAAGCTCCACATATGCCAGGTGGTAGCTCTTTACTGGCTTCTCTAATGACTGACGCGTTGCACTCACGACAACATCCAAGGAACTACTCTAACTTGCATTTGAGTAGTAATAAGTTTGGGTGGTAGAAAAATCTCAGCTCAGAGTTTTATTCAGAATCATATAGCCAACTGTTTCTTCTGGATTCGGACGATTTTTCAGCAGTCAAATGTCTGTTATTCAAAAGTAGTGCAACAATGAATCAGCAGCATCGAGAGTTTATTTCTCCATTTTAAGAATAATAAGACTAAATACATTTATGCACAGCTTTCACTTTGCTTTGGGAATCGTGACTTTCATTTAGAAATACTCTATTTTTAAAAATCTGAGACCAGTTTTTTTAAATGTTTCCACCCACTCACCTAATCTGAGCTGGAACATGTTGTGCAAATGCTGCATTCTGGGTGCAAATCCACATTGCGGATGGAGAAGTGAAGTGCTTTATCATCTTGGAAGAGAGGTCTACATCCCAGCTATTCTATTCTAACTTGGAGGCTGCTATATGGTAGGCCAATTCAGAGTAAACCAATTATAATAAAAAATAAATAAATAAAAATAATAATTTTAAAAGGTTCTGGCCTTTCCTTTCATTGTCATTGAAAAGAAACAGGAGAGACATCCCAAGACTGCTCAGTTTCTTGCATTAGTGAAACTCCGGTTGTCTCTCCATGTTCCCTAGCTCTGTACATTGGACTCCTGCCTGCATGCTGTATTAATTCAAAAGTCAACTAACTATAAAGATTCTCCCTTCAGATAGGACAATATGACAGGATAATTATGTGGCAATTCACATGTGGGCTTAAGGATAGATTGAGGCTTGCATAACTTTTCCCCTAAAAAATTATTTCAATTATCTACAAGTATATATAGATATATAATTCGTTTTGTTTTCCAATTGTATACACATGTATGGTTATATATTCCAATAAAACCAATATATAATTGTGTGTGTGTGTGTGTGTGTGTGTGTGTGTGTATGTATTTGAGGCAAAGTCTCTCTATCATGTATATTATGTATCTCTAACTGTCCCAGAACTTTCTCTGTAGACAAGACTGGCCTTGAACTCACAGGGACCTTCCTCTGCTTCCCAAGTGCTGGTATTAAAGGTGTGTGTCAACATTCCTAGATCACTTATATTTTAACTTCTAAAAGATTCACAACACACACACACACACACACACACACACACACACACACACTCAAACTATGCAGAGCTGACTTCATATCATACTTTACAAATCCATTCTCTGATCTTCCAAAAGCTCCTTAATGGTTGAATCCAGCATAAACCCTGATATGCTCAAAGATATTTCATCCACTCTGAGGTCTGTTTATATACAAGTGGAAGGAAGTAGTATGTGTACTCCTTGTGAAAGGGAATGGAGAGGCAGAAATGCTGGCCTGCAATCTCAGTGCTAAGGGAGACTCAGACAGTCTAAGTCAGACAAAGGAAAGTTCAAGGCCAAACTGGAGGGCTCCTTAGTATTCCAGGCCCACCTGGGCTACTTTTTTTTTTAACTGATGAAAACATTTTATACTTCCTGAGGATCTATCATCATCAACAGGAATGGTCTGGACTGAAAGGTTTGTGATCAATCTCTTCAAAAGAAACAAAATGGTCATTGTTGTCTTTCCCTCTGAGAGGGTAATGGCTCCTAAGACAAATATTAGGGGGAAACTGTCCAAAATGTACAAGATAATTGCCCAATGTCGTATTTGTGCTGTGTCAGAACTCATTTTGGTGGCGGCAAACAAGTGGCGTTGAGATTTATGGAGTGAGTGTGCAAAGTGTGCAAAGGAAACCGAGCCCAGCCAGCCTTGCAGTATATGGAATCCAAGAGAGCACGCATGCGGTCAGCATCCGCAAACAGCAGGAACAGAAAGCAGTCTGCAGGTGCTGGATCTCCAGTGACAGGGCAGATTCATCAGAAGACAAAAACTGAAAACTCAAAAATGAACTGTATTCTTCTAAGGAGAGAAAGAAGAATATATTACTTCTGGAGGAAGATTAACTGAGGATAGACAGACAACTATACCCCGATGGAAATGATATATTAAAAGTGAATGAAGAGCCGGGCGGTGATGGCCCACGCCTTTAATCCCAGCACTCAGGAGGCAGAGGCAGGCAGATTTCTGAGTTCGAGGCCAGCCTGGTCTACAAAGTGAGTTCCAGGGCAGCCAGGGCTACACAAAGAAACCCTGTCTCAAAAAAAAAAAAAAAAAAAGTGAATGAAGAAAACAAAAGGCTCGGTGAGCTGAAAAGATATTGGGAGGGAAGAACCAGCACACAGTGAAAACTGAGTTAGCGCTTAGAAGAGGAAGCAGCCCTTAGCAGATCGCAGGGTAGCTGAGGAGAGGCTCTGGGATCGGGAAGGTGGCTCTGGTTGTTGCTGTTTTCCATATGAAATCCAAAGGAAAAGAGGAGATGTAAACTGAGTGAATGGGCTAGAGGTTATAATCATGCCAGAGGATCACACAAAAAGATCGTGAGTTCAAGACCAGCCCAAACTATATAGCAAGTTGTCTTCAAGGAAGATTGGTGGGTGTTATCTAACTAAATTTTACCTGGGGAAAAGCAACACACATACTCACCACAGATAGGGAAGCACCACAGACCAAAGAACATATAACACCAAAATCCAACTTGGTGAACCAATGAGTTTTATTGGAGTTACTTATGGGGATATGGGTGAGGGGTTACTTACAGCAGCAGAAATGCTCAAAGACCACTTGCATCACCAAGGCCCACCTCAGAATGGGTGACAACTCATAACTGCTGTGAACCTGGAGCATACTGCATAGCCTGCAGGCAGCTCAACAGGATGGTGAGGATCCCTTCCTGGTGACTCATTTGGTCTAAACCTCTTCTAGGTCGCTGGTCTGGTCTTAGTTTTCTTTGCAGTTTGGCTTATCTGAACGTCACCTTTCCCTACACTCTTCCAAGAGGGACTCTCAGCTTTTATTACTTACTCCGGCAGGGAGGGGGTCTAGTGATGCTGGTCAGTTTCAGGAACTTCCTGAAGCTATTTGAGTTGTTTATCATCCTGTTTGAGGTATTTCCTTGCAGGATGGATTGTGGCAATCTCAGAGGAGATTGTTATAAACCAGGAGTGGGAAAGGGAGAAAAGTAAATGTAAGGAACAAATGATAAAAATCTAATTTGGAAAAATAAATCTATCCGACAAAGCATTTGCACTAACAAAACTTTAAAAAAACATTTTGGAGGTAAAAAGGGGTCAGAGCTGAGTGTCCCCAGTTTCTGTACTCTCCTTTCCATAATAATAGTGTTTTATTGGGCTGGTGAGATGGCCCAGTGGGTAAAAGCACCTGACTGCTCTTCCAAAGGTGATGAGTTCAAATCCCAGCAACCACATGGTGGCTTACAACCACCAGTAATAAGATCTGACGCCCTCCTCTGGTGCGTCTGAAGTCAGCTATCGTGTACTTATGAATAATAATAAATGAATCCTTGGACTGGAGAGAGCAAGCGGGCCGACCAGAGCGAGTGGGGCAGACCAGAGCGAGCAGGGTTGACCGGAACAAGGAAAAAAAAATAGTGTTTTATTTAACCATGAGTTAGGGTTTTCTTCCCAGCCTTCCTCCTAAGTATGACTACATGAAACATGTGCAGGAATGGCTCTGGGTCACTCCAGAAGTCTCCCCTAAAAAGGGATCCCAAATTCACAGTGGTTGAAGATGTTTTAAGAACAAAAAGCAGAGTTTAGAGCTTGAACTCAGTGGGCAGAGCTCTCGGCTGGCGTACACTGTGCCCTGGCTTCCATGCCCAGTGCTAGACAACTGCTCATGGTGGCACATGACAGCACTCCCACAACTTGGAAGGTGGAGGCAGGAAGAGAGGATCAGGTTAAACATCATCCTTCAACATAAGTTTTAAGATCAGTCGTTGTTACATGAAACCTTGTCTCTATACAAAATGTCTCTAATACATAAATCCTTGTCTCTAATACATAAATAGCACCCAGTTCGTTTTACTTTCAAATAAAAAGCAATATTAACATAGATCTCAACAAATAATTCTTTAGTATAAACCTGATGTAATAACTGAGATAGCAGAAATTTATTTGTTCTGTATCTATAATTACATTGAAGTGGGTGGCTAATATTTTGACTCTCATAGATAGTGAAAACTGTGATTAAATGCCTGTGAAGGGCAGACTTAATGACTTGAGTTCATCCCCCCCCCCCCAAGCCCTGCTGGAGGAAAAGAATTTACTCCCAAAAGTTGTTCTCTGACCTTCACATACCAATGGGGTGCACATGGGCAAATACACAAGTACACACACACACACACACACACACACACACACATACACACAACAAATAAAATGAAATACCGTAATTCTTGGTAAACAAGAGAACTTCATTTGTTTCCTTGGTGAGTTTAGTGTAAGGAAGGTCCACCATTTGCATTGTTAATAATTATGGCAGCTCCATGGCAGTAAGTAAATAGATGCATCAGACCTTATGAACTACAAAGCTTAACATATTTTCTGTGTATCCCTTTCAAAAAAATTGCTGACCTTTAACCGCAAGAATAATGACTGGCCACAGAATTCTAAGTATTAATAAATATGGAAGGAGTTTTGAAGAAAAAAGAAAATGATTCAGAAAAGCAAAAACATATAACTGTTCCTGTTTAGAAGCAGTAGAAAGACACTTTGAACATGAAATTCAGAAATGCATCACTTTCCCCAAAGTAATGACACATAACAGTGCAGCTTACTAAGGGACTCCTTTACACACATGAAGACTGGTGGCGATAGGCACATACCTGTTGCCATCACTGTGCCATTAGTACATAATGAAGATAAATCTAGAGGGGAGATCGCTGTCGGGAAAGGTAATAATATAATACCACTATAATATACTATGACAGAACGAAAACAAGGGAATTGGAGAGATGGGAACGGTGGGGACTGATGCAAATGTTCTCATTGCCTGCGAGGAACTGCAGAAGTACCTTTAAGTTATTCAAGACGTTTAAAATCCTAATGATTAAATACATAGACATAAAGTGAGAAGGAAAGTCGCAGATGCACAAGATACATGCCCACAGACTCACAGAAGAGTTTATATTGAGGTATAGAAAGAGCTCCCAGAGGCTAGTAGGTAAAATAGAAAAGACCAATAGTTCACAAAAGAAAAAAGACCTTTGACCCTGAGCCACACAGAGATCATCAGAATAACACAAATCAAAATGACAAGGCCATCAGAAACCCTTCACATCTTAACCACTTGGTACTGGAAGTGCTGATTTCACAGCAGGTGGGCAAAGTTGCAATTCAAAGCAACACAGGTACCTCAGTCCCCTCCCCACAACCCATTCCCCCCCCCCCATTCAAAACTGGCTGCAGAATCCCCTGGCAATTGGCTCCCCCTTGATATCCAGTACTCTCCGATATGAAATACCCCAATCTGCTTTCCCCCACACGGGTGGCAATTCTGTCTATCCAGCTGCTTCAAATCTACAACTTGCAAGGCTCCTCAAACCCCTTTCCCTCCATCCCAGTCACCTCTGACCTATACCCTGATTATACCCCGGATCCCTCACTTCCACAGCTGTCAACCCAACCCAAGTCATCTAACACCTGGACTAAAATGAGGACACCAGACTTTAATTAGCCAGAGAAAGCCTTTGAGAACCTACATCAGATCATCACACTTCTTTGCTTTAAAATCCTCAATGGCTTCCCTTTTTGTAGAGACAAAACGCCCAAATCCTTCCAATAACTTACTGGCTCTCCTGGTCTGCCTGTGGGATGAGCTGTCTGTGCTGTTATTTCTCAAACTCTGTGGGCTTGTTCTCAGCACACCTGCAGCTCACCAGTGTTTGCGCTGCTATTCACCCAAGCTGGAGTGGGCTTTCCTCACCTGGCCCAGGGGCCTGCTCCTGTCACTGATGCTTTTTACCTTAAAGGACATTTTGGGTTTTTTTTTGTTGTTTGTTTGTTTTTGTTTTTGTTTTTCGAGACAGGGTTTCTCTGTGTAGCGCTGGCTGTCCTGCAACTCACTTTGTAGACCAGGCTGGCCTCGAACTCAGAAATCCACCTGGCTCTGCCTCCTAAATGCTGGGATTAAAGGCGTGTGCCACCACGCCCAGCTTAAAGGTCATTTTTAAAGAGCGCTTCACAGACATCTCTACCACATCTACCTCCACCGGTCTTGCATCAGCCCTGCAGTCCTCTCTCCACTGCCTCTGATTTCTGTGATTGTAACAGGCACCTTAGATGAGCAACTCAAAATGGGCTTACTTGGGCTCAGAGTCTTGAAGGGACTCCAGCCAGCCTGAGCTTGGCACACATAGCTCTGGAGGTCCTTGCCCTTCTGCCCCATTCCCTTTGCCATGCTAAAATATCTCTAGATCACATTCCTGAAGCTAGCCCCCAAGGCCTATTTCCTGACTACTTCCTCCTCCTGGGGCTGACTACCGCGACACTAGGCTAAGGGAGTATTGAAGTCCAGCAATCAAAAGCCCTCTTTGGCTCACCTAATTAACATGCCCAATTAAAATCAAACACCTCATCCAAACTCAGGGTTTCCCCTTTTGTCTTTGTAAACAGCCATTTTCCTATGGGCCTCACCTGTCTCCTCTCTATCCAGAGACAGTCCCTTGTCTCCACCTCCACCTGGGGACAAAAACCTCTTCCCTCTCTCCCTTCCCTTCTCCTCTATCCTTTTTCTCCTGTTTTTGTCCCTTATTCCCTGCCGTTTGTTCCTGGGGCAAACAAACCTCCTTTGTGCTGAGAACTTGGTCGCGGAGTGTCTTGAGACAACTCAGAGGTTCCCTCCAGGATTCTCAGTCCACTGCCTCTCCGTCTTTGGCTTTGCTGTGTAGCTATGCAGTGCATTACCGTGGAAAGTCTGTGGTGGAAGCTCTTCATGTCCTACTGGGCGGGAAAGATAAGGAGAGACTGGTGGGCCCAGATCCCCATCAAAGCACTCCCTCAGTGACTGACCTTCTGTAGGTCTCACTTCCAGATGGTACCCTCAATTAAGATCTAACACTTGGTTTCTTTTTCTTTTTCTTTTTTTTCTTTTTTCTTTAAGATTTATTTTATGTATGTGAGGTCACTGTCGCTGTCTTCAGATACACCAGAAGAGGGCACCAGATCCCATTACAGATGGGTTGCTAGAATTCGAACTCAGGACCTCTGGAAGAGCAGTTGGTGCTCTGAACTGCTGAGCCATCTCTCTAGCCTGGTTTCTTATTTTCATGGAGAAGAACTATATTTCCAATGGGTGGGCAATTGAAGAGAAGCAATATTAAAACTGAACAAAAGAGTCAGGACTTGACTATCAATGTCCTCTGCTATTGCCAGCATTGCGTGGGCAACCCTGCGGGCAACCCTGCACAGGGCCATTTCTCCTAACGCCTGTGTCTATGGTTCTGCTGGCTCTCTTGAGACAATTGGGTCGCTCTGGGTGATGACAGCCTCAGAACATGGAGGTAGTTACTAATTTTCAGGGGTGTTTACCAACATCCTCTATATAGGTATTATTCTTGATCATTGCAGTGTATAGAAACAAGGGCTGTGCACCCGACTATGATGATAGCTATTGGGAAGGCAGAAAAGGGAACAAATGGGGGTAAGAGGGAAGGAAGGGCAAGCATTGGCAAAGCTGGGAAAGCAGGGACGGTCAGCAGAGCTATGAAATGGTAAAACAGCATGGTAGGCTCTCAAAAATATAAAAGTAAAATTGTCATGTGACCAACAATCTTCCTTCAAGATCTGTACCCCAATGAATTGAAAGCAGAGACTTAAAAGAATATGTAAGCACCCATGTTCTCATTGGCATTGCTCAGAACAGCCCAAACATGGAAAATTCCAAGTGTCCTTTGAAGATTGAATATGTAAAAAATCATTCTCATGCACATATACACACAGAGAGGAAGAGAGAGAGAGAGAGAGAGAGAGAGAGAGAGAGAGAGAGAGAAATGCTATTTATCGGTAAAGGAAAGGATGACATCTTGTAACACACCCAACCCATATGACCTTGAAGTGTTATATGAAATAAAGTAAACGGCTCACACGAGGACAAATGGTATCACTATCTCCTTCATGGAGTTCTAGTGATAAACTCCATAGAGCAGCGAGCAGGGCATGATGGCCGCGGTCGGTGGGCAGGGTGGGTTTCCTTTCATAGGTACCATTTCAGGTTTGCTATAAAGATGGAGGGTGGTGACACGCTGCAGTTCCAATGTTTTCACGGCCACTGAAAACGGCTGAAAATGGGGAACTTATGAAGTGTGCATTTTGTCACAATAAAAATTACAAATAACGTTGTTTTAAAAGAAAAATTGTTGTTAAACCCAATTTGATTCACTTTGCCTTATTTGTTGAAAGGACTGTATTTTACCCGGTGTATATTTTCCTGCCTGTCAGAAATAGGGTGGATATAGCGCTGAGGGTTTATATCTGGGTTCCTGCCTCTCTCTCAGTCATTTTTCTATCTGTTCTGCATGTCCCGTGTTGGCTTTACTACTATGGCTCTCTTGTAATGAGAGATCGGGTGCTTTCTATCAGCAGCATTCTTTTTGTTCAGAGTTGCTTCGGCTGTCTGGGCCCTTTGTTGTTTCCCGATGAATTTAAAGGCTTTTTATTGTTGCTGTTGTTTTTCCCATCTCTGTGCAAAAGGGTGTTGAGATTCCAGTGGGCACTGCACTGAATCCATAGATTGCTTTTGGCAGAGCATCTATTTTTCAAATATGAATTCTCCCAAGCCAGGAGCATAAGGTCTTCCTGTGTGCGCTGTCTTCCTTGGGCTTGTCTCTTGGCGGGCCTGTCTCTTGCTCCAGTGGGTTTATGCCAAGGCCTTCTTTGCTTGCTTTTCTTTAAAGGCTTCTGAGTAGGAATGCTTCCCTGACTCTTTTCTCAGCGGTCCATCAGTGTGTATAGGAAGGCTACTCTGATCCTCTCACACTAGCTTTGTAACTGTTTTCCTAGTGGGAGCTTCAGAGTGTCCTCTGTGATGTCTCCCTGAGGCTTCCTTCTGTATTTCCTCATGGTTGATAGTGCTGAACCTCTGCTTGCATGCTCATGTATACATAGATTCACTGTTTATGAAATGTGTATTTTATCACTATATTTTATATATTATATATGATGTCTGCAGATTTACATTTTATTTAGAAGTAGCAGAAGGGAAAAGGTACTGTACTGTCTTTCAACATGAGTCAAATTAGAACAGTGGTTAGATCAGGTTCTTCTCACGTGGTTCAAATGCTGCTGCTATAACCATGTCTGATTTTGCAAATTTAGGCAACTTTTCTTTCCTTAATTTCTCCAGTATTGAAAATGGACATGTTTTGAAACAAACAAACAAACAAACATACAAACAAAATTATGTGATAGACTCTTGGGTAGAGCAGGCCCCGGATTCCCCATGCAGATGATAGAGGACAACCTTGAAGTTCTGACCCTCCCCGCTAAGCCACCAAGTGCTGGAATTACTGGCATGTGCCACCTCAACTTTTGTTTTGAAGATTTAATGAGTTAATCTATGCAAAATAGTTTAAGCAATGTTAAGTTTGAATTATTACATAGAATGCATGCGTTTCATAGTTTCTCAAAACTAAAACTAATACAGAAGATAATTGTGATGCCCAGTGATCTTGCTTTCTACCCTGAATGTGGTTAGTGTTGTACTTTATGCGACTGGGCAGTTCCATGCTGCCCGTGGATAAGGAAGGTTTTCTTCATTCCTGAGAAATGTTTAGTAAACATTCCAGTCTGAAACGGCCTGTAGTTCTGCAGTTCTCAATGCCTTCAGAGCTTGATTCAGATTCCCTGACTTTCTGAACTCATTCAAGGTACACATTCTACTATGTCAAGCTCCTTTTATCATTTCAAAGAGTGAGAAGAAAGTTTCGATTATCTAGTCAAAACCAAGATGTAAACAGGCTCTATTTGTATCTAAGGGTCTTTTAAGGTTTATATTAAATTAATATTTTGAGCATATATAAATTATGTAAGCTATTTATTTGTGTTTCTTTTGCCAGGCTCAAATGCATATATATATTTAATATAATCCCTTAAATTATGAGAATGGAGAAGGTTCTTTTATCAGTGACCAGGCAAGGATAATGAAACTATGAGGCATACTAGAGTCACCTTATAGCAGTGGTTCTCAACAAGTAGATTGTGACCCCTTGGGGAGAGGGGTGAAAGACCCTTTCATAGGAGTCTCCTAAGACCATTGGCGTATCAGATATTTACATTACGATTCATAAAGTAGCAAAATTACAGTTATGAAGTAGCAATGAAAATAATTTTGTGGTTGGAGGTCACCACAACATGAAAAATTAAAGGGTGTTAAGGGGTCATAGCATTACGAAAGTTGAGAACCACTGCCTTTGAGCTATCTTTAAAAAGATGACAGCAAATTATACATTTTACAACCAATAGGATGTAGAATTCTTAACATAGTTTTATTAAATATGCAAGGCTATCCCAATAAAGAAAGGCATTTGGTTCAAGTGGTTATGCAGAAGAATCGGTAAAAACATTATGTGGTTGTTAAATGAACTGGGTAGGTATTTATGAATTGGTTTACAAGCCATGGAATTGCACAATAAATACTGATTATATGTATCTGATCTGTAATTTATGTGTTCTCATGGATAGACATGTATTGTCAGGAAAGTATAAACTAACTGTAGAATTGGACCAGATACCAGGTGATGGGGTTGAGACTGAGTCATTATTATGTTATTTGAATAATTTTAACATTATATGCAATAAAAAACCAAGTTTTAACTCATCATTGAAAGAACTTTAAGATTTTAGGATATTTGGGGTAACATTTCTTAATGTGTCCAATGGGAGGATCCTGCTCCAGTTCTCTGTCTGTCAGTCTCTCTCTGTCTCTATCTTTCTCTGTCTCTCTGTCTCTGTCTCCCTCTTTCTCTCTCTGCCTCTGTCTCTCTCTGTCTCTATCTCTCTATCTCTCTGTCTCCCTCTGTCTCTCTCTATGTCTCCCTCTGTCTGTCTCTCTCTGTCTCTGTCTCTCTCTATGTCTCTCTCTGTCTCTATCTCTTTCTATCTCTCTGTCTCTGTCTCCCTCTATCTCTCTGTCTCTCTGTTTCTCTTTTTTTGTTTTTGTTTTTTGGTTTTTTTTTTTTTTTTTTTTTTGAGACAGGGTTTCTCTTTATAGCCCTGGCTGTCCTAGAACTCATTTTGTAGACCAGGCTGGCCTCAAACTCAGAAATCTGCCTGCCTCTGCCTCCCAACTATCTGTTTCTCTATCTCTCTCTGTCTCTCTGTCTCTGTCTCTCTCCACTCCTCTTCTAGCCAGCCTCTTCTAGCTTTATTTTTGTATCAAGATCTTGCCAAGGCAGGCCTTGAACTTGTGGTCTTCCTGCCTCAGCCTCCCAAGTGTCAAGATTTCAGGCCTGTGCTGCCACATTACCCTCTTCTCTGCATCTCTTAACAAATCATCAGATCAAGAGAAACAGTAAAGAAAACAAAAGGAAATAGAAATACTGTCTGCTACCACATAGAAAACTGAACTCAGGGTACCTTCAATATACTTACATGGCTATGCTTAAAGGATTTAAGTGGTCCTAACTTAAAAAGAGTTCAAGGCTTCTTTGATGAGAAAAAGGAAGAGATTAAGAATATATCAGAGAAGGGGAAGGTCAACAACAGAAAAGAAGTAATGGAGCATATTCCTCTCTGGGGCTCTGACATTCCACATTATTTGGGCTACAGTGTCTTTTGGCTTTTTTGTTTATTTGTTTTTTAATTTATATTTGAAAGTGCTAGTATGTGGATCCAGCTGTGCATCTGTTAATTTCATTTTACATTTAGTATGAAATGTCAGGTAATAGCACCACTTTAGGACACAAGCACAGTTATATATCAAATGAGCCAAAAATACAATTATTATGTGTTCTACTCATTTGGGAAGGAATTTCTGCAGTCTGAATTCTCGGCATAGGTGCTTCTGTTTGTAAGCTGTTTCAGGTAGGGGATGACTCTCATGGGGCATGGAATGGAGTCCTTTGGTCTTCTCAGACTCTCTTTACTTCAGTAACTTCTGGTGAGCACAAACTCAATACTGAATGAAAAGACAAACTTATGCCTGCCTATAAACCTGCAGACATTTTGCAATGGACAGGACTAGTCTTTAAAACAAATAGTAGTTTATAACAGACACATTGATACAGATATTACCGTGCTACATAAAGAAGACTAAAACCAATGGCTGGCTAATGGAGGCTGCTCCTAAAGAACAGAGCCGTGAGAAAATTATTTCGGTGCATCTTGAGGATGCAGGGAACCATTCCATACAGGGTAAGTTCCAGTGTCTACAAAGTCAGAAGAACAAAAAACTCTTACCCATTGCAAACATTGCAAAATTATGATGTTGATATGGTAAAACACTGAGTTAGTCCTCCAAGTGTAAAATTTTTTCTTAATGTTTTCATCTTGTTTTTCTTAATGATGCATCGGCAACAAAGATCTTGAGGTATCCATTGAAATTAGTGAACAATGGAGATCCTTGCTGATCACATACCATGAACAGATCCAGATTGACTCAACTACCTGTCAATCAAAGACTGACTGCTGGGGTTCAGTCCCTTTTCCGTTCTGCTTGCTGTTGTATAAGCTGCAGGGACTGGTGACTACTGGTTACAAAAATGGCCTCAAGTCCTCATTCTTCCTTCTATGTCTGTTCTCGCCAATGTGACCGTGACATTTTCCTGGTTAGGAGGTGGTTACGATGTGTTCTTCCATGGCATTGAGGCTGCTTGTTGCTTGTTCTGTCACAGGATGTGACAGTGTGCCAACTCTGAGTTTATGCTTTAAGAAGCCCCAGTGTGGGTACTGGAGAGATGGCTCAGAGGTCAAGATCATGTACTGTCCTTGTAGAGGACCTGAGTTCAGTTCCCCATACCGACCTTGGGATGCTTACAACTACCTTATTGCTTCTAGGCTCCTCCTTAAAACCTTCTGACCACCATGTGAACAAGCCTGGGCTTGCCTAATGTCAGATGAGAGACTCCATGAAATGAGATCAACTGTATTAGTTGAAACTGTCCTCGATCAGCCAGCCTGCTGCCTTCCCATCTGCTGACTGATGGGAGCCCAGTCAAGATCTGCTAAGCATGGTTCAGATCAGCAAAACCTCCAGCAGCCCTGTAGGCATGGGAACTAAATAAACACCTAGTATAAATGGTCATTGGATGTTAGATCACTACGTTTTGGGGTAGTTTGTTATACAGCAAATACAGTAACAAATACATGAAATAAGTGTCTTCCAAATATTCCATTCCAAAGCAAAACAAAACCACACCTCTTTTGACTGATTATTCTAGAGTAGCATTCAACCCCCCCCCCCCCCCCCCCCCCCCCCCCCCCCCCCCCCCCCCCGCCCCCGCCCTGCTTTCACATCAGAGTGCTTCTCTTGTTTTGTTTTGCTAGAAATGGAACCCATAGCCTTTATTTTCTAGGCTTTCCCCTAACCCTTGCTTTTTCGAAAACAGTTCTCACTGCTCATCTCAAACTAGCGATCCTCCTGCCTCTACTTTCTTGTCACAGGCATGCTCACCACCACGCCTGGCTTTACGCAAGGTTCCTAATGAATAGACTACATATGTTTCACTCTCTGTTGTTTTCTTTCACCCTTCTCTCTACATTTCCCACGAAAATGGCTTTTGCTAAGGAGACTAAAGTTCTTTTAACTGTCAAGAGGGGAGTTCTTGAGAGGTAAAGCTGAGAACAGTAGTGGCACCGGGGGTGGGGGTGGGGCACTAGAAAACACAGGACCTTTTACAAATTCCACACTAAAGACTATATTTAGTAGATACGCGTCACTAAATGTTCTTAAGTATGTGATTGAAGGAAAGGCATGACCAAAGTCTCTGCATGGAGCTTAGTCACCTAGAAGCATAGGAGGAAGAGGGGGGAGAGGAGGGGGGGAGGAGGAGGAGGAAGAGGAGGAGAAGGAGGAGGAATCCAGACCTGGGGCCACAGTGCAGAGAGAGTCACAGAGACTGCAGCAGAAGAGAGCGATGGCTCTGCTTGGCGCTTACCTTAGGCTTCAGGAGTGCAAATGGAAGAGAAGTGTGTACAGCTAGGATCCATCTGATTTGTGGTCTCTTGGATTATAAAACAGTGTACGAGGGAATGAATCAGATATGTTGATTTTGAAGTTCTAGATCCAACACATAGTTGGCAAGGTTGAGCCTGGATTTCTAGACAAGACCAGAACTAAAAGTGAATATATACATATGTTTTTTGGTTTTTTTTAACATGTACCCTTCGTTGCTGAAGCAAGCTCCCACTTTCAGTAATATTTTTCTAATTTGATTCTTGGCTCTTCTTCTTTGAATACTCATTTCAAAACAAACAAACAAACAAACAAAAAACCCCACCAATTTTAAATTGAAATGGTATTGCATGGACCAAGAAAGAATGTGCTTTTTAAAGGGTATGATGTGGTATTTTATGCTTTCCTACCTATGAATACAGATGTATACAGATGTTCTTTCCAGATATTTGTCTTAGATTGTCACTTGGGTAAAGCTGCACAATTTTTAAAGGTTTTATTTTTCAAACTTATATACTGCTGTGTGAGGACTTTGATCCCATGTATGTCTTGTGCGCCATTTGCTTGTCTGGTGCCTGCAGAGGTCAGAAGAGGACATCAGATTTCCTGGGCCTGGAGTGAAAGATAATTGTAAGTTGCTTATGTAGGTGCTAGGGATTAAACCCAGGCCCTCTACAAGAATAACATGTGCTCTTAACTGCTGAGCCAGTTTTACAATTTTTTTTTCCCTTGTTCCGGTCAACCTCGCTCGCTCGCTCTGCTCGACCCCGCTCGCTCCGGCCAGCCCCACTTGCTCCGATCGGCTCCGCTTGCTCCGGTTTGGCCCCGCTCGTTCCGGCCGTCCCCGTTCGGCTCCGCTCGCTCTGGACAGCCTGGCTTGCTCCAGTTGGTCTTTCCGGTCCAAGGATTCATTTCTTATTATTCTTCATAAGTACGCTGTAGCTGACTTCAGACGCACCAGAGGAGGCGTCAGATCTTGTTATGGGTGGTTGTAAGCCACCATGTGGTTGCTGGGATTTGAACTCATCACCTTCGGAAGAGCAGTCGGGTGCTCTAACCCGCTGAGCCATCTCACCAGCCCCAGTTTTACAATTTTTAATGTCAATTTTTTGATGTTGTTTTGTTTTGTTTTGTTTTTATTCTTACACAGTCCTTTTTTGGTTTGTTTTTATGCTGTCTAGCTCAGGCTGGCCTTGAGCTCAGAGTAATCCTCTTGCCTCAGGCCTTTTTTTTTTTTTTTTTTTTTTTTTTTTTGGTTTTTCGAGACAGAGTTTCTCTGTATAGCCCTGGCTATCCTGGAACTCACTTTGTAGACCAGGCAGGCCTTGAACTCAGAAATCCACCTGTCTCTGCCTCCCAAGTGCTGGGATTAAAGGCATGCGCCACCAGGCCTGACTTTTGCCTCAGGCCTTTTGAACCCTGGTGTTACAGGTTTATGCATCCAACCCTTCCCCCTCTCTCTCCCTCTCCCTTTCACTTACACTTTATTTATTTGGTGTGTGTGTGTGTGTGTGTGTGTGTGTGTGTGTATACACGCACATGTGCACGCTATAACACATACATGGATATCAGAGGAGAAGTTTCAGGGTTTGGCTCTCTCCTTTCTCCACATGAGCCCCAGGGATCAAACTTAGTCTTGGCCACAAGCACTTTTGCACACTGAGCCCTCTCACCTGCTTCCTGCTTTCACTAAGTTTATTCTTAGGTGTTTTATAACTCAAAGTGATTCAAATATTTGTGTGTATATTATCAAATTATTTCTTTATATGCAGGAAAATGATGAACTCTGCATATTTGTTCAATAAATAACACTGAAGCCTCTAACCCCCATAGCGTGTTGCTCTCCTTTCTGACTCATCGATGAGTCCATGACTTAGTTCATGGTTAAAAGGCCCCGAGCAATGAAAAGGGACAGAAACACTGCACTTTATATCTGTTTTCTCTTTTTCTTTTTGGTTACTTTGGGGTATGTGTGTTATTGTTTGATTTTGAGGCAGGGTCTTGCAGGGTGGTCCAGGTTGTCCTTGAACTCAGGCTCTTCCTACCTCCTTCTCCATCGCTGGGATTATAGGCTGTCATCATGCTTCTTAGTTCCTGCTTATTCAGGAAACTCATTGTGTTTCTATTGTTTTCATACACAAAAAAACTTTAACCCTTTCCCTCTTTTTTTTCTTTTTCTATGTATTCTTAATTTCTCTATTTTGCTTTCCAAATTACCTTTACTCTTTTTCTCTCTCCTACTGTTTTTCTTGCAATCCTTTTTTCCCTCTCTCCCTTTTTATATGTTCTTATTCGTGGAGACAGCATCTTCTGGCATTCTAATAAAGATGTCTGTAAGATTCCTGAAATTCTTCAACGCTCTGTAGAGAGATCATTCCTTTCCACTGGCTTCATACTACATCTTCATAGATTATTATTCTTGGGTTATTCTGAGAGTGGGAGGGCAAAGAAGGAGAGGGAGGGGGAGAGGAGGAGGGAGAGGGGAGGGGAAGGGGAGGAGGAGGAGGGAGAGTCTCTGTGTTTCTGTATGGTGTGAGGACTGAACTCAGGGCCTCCTGCCTACTAGACAAAAACTCTACCACCAAGCTACATTCCCAGCCTGGTAGAGGCCCATAGATTTTATAAGCACTTAGCACAATGCCTGATACAGATATGTGTACAATATTTCTCATTAATACTAGTTAAATACACCTAATATTCTGAGTTATATTTCCAACTTTCCTTATGGCGAGTTTCTTCTTTCCCTGCTGCACTTCTGTGCTTACTTCTCTGCCCAATGGGGAAACTATACATTTGCAAAGGGAAGCTACGCTGGAGCTTTAGACAACTTTGTATCATGGGGAAACTATACATTTGCAAAGGGAAGCTACTCTGGAGCCTTAGACAACTTTGTATCAGAGCTGCGTGGCGGCCAGAACGGAACTCCCCAGTGGGACGTGTTTAACAATGGAGTTAGATGCTTAGTGCTCGAAACGCAGAACTATCGAAGAGGAATATAATTTCATGACCCTGAATAAAAATATCCCAGAGTCCCTGTCCTCCTGGGTCCCATGAAGAGAACGGCAGCCACTCTTAAGTTTATTTTACAAATAAAACCAGTGGTAAGGAGGCCTGATATAATGTATGCAAACTTAGCCTGCATGCAGTAAATCCTATTATACTTTGGGTTGTTTTGTTCGCTGTCATTTTTTTTAATGTTTTTTGTTTGTTTGTTTGTTTTTGTTTTTTGAGACAGGGTTTCTCTGTGTAGCCCTGGCTGTCCTGGAACTCACTTTGTAGACCAGGCTGGCCTCGAATTCAGAAATCCGCCTGCCTCTGCCTCCGGAGTGCTGGGATTAAAGGTGTGCGCCACCATGCCCGGCGGTCGCCATCATTTTTATTATTTTTTAGTTTGTGTTAACTGACACACAGCTTCTGTCTGTGACTAACTCCAATCATATATTTTATCCTGTTGTTTCACAAAGCAGTAGTACAGTATTATGCTGAACTTTCCCACCAGGTTCAAAGGTTATGACTCCTTGGCAGGGAGAGAGTTACTGTCCAGGAAAGCTCACTCTTGGACCCCGACAACCACTGAAGGCTTGCATCAGTCTTTGTCAGCCCCGAAGTTGTTCTGCAGGTGTCTTGCTGTGTTGACACAGCTCCCGCTTACTCTGCTTTATTTATTGCTTTTTCTTGGGAGGAAACTGTAGAGCAAACAGGACTCTGACCAGCAATTTGTCTACTTAGCAACTGACCTTCTCAGGAAAGGAGAGAGATGGCGGGAGTCGGGAGGAGACGCATGGATGAGCGAAACGTATCCACCTTCCAAGCAGACCAAGAAGAGTGAAGAGGGCAGCTAGACGAGAGGAATTTGTGTCAGAGACACTCTGGAACGCTGAGAGGGAAGAATGAAAGGCAAGTCAATTAATTTTAATAAAGCAAATTGTTAAAGTCCAGGCATGCTAAAACGCTCTGTGGCAAAGACTTGGAGGAGAAGCCAAAACATGGTGCAGGCCAATCGGAGTTTGAACTTGAGTTGCGAAGGAAATAGCAAGCAGTTCCAACATAACCAGGCTGTGTAAAACAACTACAGCCCCCATGACACCCTCGTTTCAGCAGCTTGCAGTAACAACTACTTATACTCACATTTTTTATTAGATATTTTCTTCACTTACATTCCAAATGCTATCCTGAAAGTCCCCTATACCCTCCCCCACCCCCATACTCACATTTTATTTCTCAAACAAAAATATATACTTTTTTTTTGTAAACAGACTATTAAATTTTGTTTTCAAATACAGCATCTAGTGAGTCCAATGAGGGGGGGGGGCATTAACTGATCTGGGAAGAAATAAAGGGGTTGTGAACATAAATAGCTTCTGTCCAGCTGTCTGTTCTCCAAGTCTGCAATGGCCGTGGAGCCCAAGCATATAGGGAATCGACTTCTTTCTGATATGAAAGGCATATTTGTGTCTCATGGAATGAGAGGTATGCATGGCATGAGAGCAGGACCCAAGGTCACTGCAGGGCTGTCAGAGAGCGGTGCTCCTCCATGGGGATCCTAGCAGACTGGCTACTCACAGCTATTCCTTGTGTAGATCACCCCTGGGGGACTCCACTATTACTAAGGCTCTTGTTTTCCCCTTTTTTTTCCTGTCCCAGCCTGGTGTGGTGGCATTTCACTGTGGTCTGGAATCCACTGATCTCACCCACTGTTGTAGCAGTATTTCTTTTGTTTTCCCAACCTTTAACTCTTACGTGAAGAAATGGCTCGGAAATATATCTCCTCTGTTGGTTGGTTGGTTTTGTTTTATCTTTGTTTTTCCAAACAGGGTTTCTATGTGTAACCCTGGCTATCCTGGAGTTCATAAGCAAGATACAGAAAATATCAATAATCATCTGTCTTTAGTTACTTTTTTTTTTTCTGTGACAAAACACGGTGAGCAACTTACAAACCTTATAGAAGAAAGTGCTTAATTGGGCTTATGGTTTTAGAGGGTTAGAGTCCACAATGGCAAAGAAAAGGCAGGGAGCTAAGAGCTCACAAATTAATTCACAGTGGGAAGTACTGAGAGAACACTAGGAATGGTATGAATCTTTTGAAACCTCAAAGCTCACCTGCGGTGATGTCATCTCCTCTAAAAATTCTTCCTTTATTGTTCCACCAATGGGGATCAAATATTCAAACATTGGGCCAATCCCATTTAAACTACTACATTCCACTCCCTGTTCCCATCCC
>LR749501.1:552142-567226 GCA_902729485.2 Mus minutoides
TGTGTGTGTGTGAGTGCGGTATAACATGGAAGAAAGAGAACATGAAAGGCTAAGTCTTAGAGGACGAGGAAGGACTGAGTGCAGGCAGGGAGCTCAAGTCATTACAAAGGGTGGAAAGCTGATTGAGCTCTTAGTTCTAACTCTGTCATGGGATTTTTGGGTTTGATGGTGGATCATTGTGTAAATTGTATCATTTATATTTATTATTATAAAAATATAAAATCCAAAGTGAAGCTCCGCTGCGTCTTCTGTTTTAAATGCTTCTAATTGTACAGAAGTTCATCAAGTGATGGTTCATGCTTTATTCCCAACACTCAGGAGGCAGGTAGGTGGATCTCTGTAGGTTTGAAGCCAGTCTGATCTACATAGTGAGTTTCCGGACAGCTAGGGCTACAGAGAGAAGCCCTGTCTTTTAAAACTAACCAACCAACCAACAAACAACAACAAGAGTAGAAGCTCATTGAGTTGTGTATTCTTTAGGTCTGGTTAATTTCAATGTGTAATTTTTTTCTTATTGCGATTTTTTTAAAATAACAGAGCTTACAATAAATTTTAAAGTATGAAAAAGTATTTCTTGAGACTTTGCTTTAAAAAAAAAACAGTAAGAATTAAGGGCAGACCCAATAGTGTTAAGAACCTCACTGGAATCTATCCTCTCTGCTTTTTGCTTAAAATATGCTGAGATTTGGGGTGTGGAATCATAGTATTGAAGCAAGGTTGACCCTGGCATCTCCTCAGTTGGCTAAAGCCAATGAGAACATTATTTCTTTGTGGCCATAGAGCTGTTGAAACAGAAATCTTCAAATAAGTCAGCGAGGTTGGCATCATTAAATTTGGGTCAGAGAGAGAGAATGATATATGGTGCAACTTCTTTTTTTAAGATTTATTTTTATTTTTAACTATGTGCATGCATGTACATATGTGTGTAGGTGTGTGCCCATGAGTGCAGAGGCTAGGAGAGGATGTCAGATCCTTTGACGCTGGAGTTACAGTCAGTTATGGTCTATCTAACATGGCTGCTGGCTACTGAACTGTGGTCCTTCAGCACCAGTGAAGCTTTAGAGACACAAGCTTCTTCATCTTCTACATTCAGTGGGATGCAGGTACTGTCGCCACTATAAGTGGGATCAGCCTTAACACAAAGCTGGGGCACTGAGGACAGAAGAAATTTAAAGATGTCAAGTTGACAATCGGCATTAACCATCACATAAATACAATGACATTTTCTGGTTTTGTTTTTGTTTTTGTTCCTGAGTATTGAACCCAGGAACTTGCCTATGTAGGATATAGCCCTGTATCATACCACCATATCCCCAGCCCTTGGAGGGATTTTGTGGACTGAGTTAGAGAAGGCATGTAAGGAATTCAACATAGAATTTTGCTCACAGTAAGTTTTTAGTGACTAGTAGCTGAGTTGGGAGTTGGCTGCTAATATTATTGTTTAACTGTTCAAATGTTGTCTATCCCATAGCATCCAGACATGCAAACATCGGACTGAGCAGACCAATGACAGATTGCTGAGTGTGGTCACATTAAATTAGAAAGAACAGAAATCCAATAGAATAAGGCTGTGTAAGGATAAATGAAATCTCTATCATTGAATCACCAGGAAAATAGAGAGAAAATAGACCCAAGGCTTCCTGGCTCAAGATCCAGGTCACTACATACCTTCCTTCCTTCCTTCCTTCCTTCCTTCCTTCCTTCCTTCCTTCCTTCCTCCCTCCCTTCCTCCCTTCCTTCCTTTCTTTCTTCCCACCCTCCCTTTCTTCCTTCCTTTCCTCTATCCTTCCCTCCCTCCCTCCTTCCTCCCCTCCCCTTTCTCCCTCCCTCCCTTCCTCCCTTTATCTCTGACTGGAGGTAGAGGGAGAGAGGTGAGGGTGTTGGAGGGGTGGGGCAACTGCATCATCACATTGAGATGTTCTATTTGGTAGGTATTCCTGTCAGATGGTCAAATACATTTGAGTTACTTTTGCATTTGAGTTATGCTGCTGTGACATGGATTGCCTCCAAAGACTCTAAAAGCTACTGCATAAAATTACTTTTGAAATTTAGAAGTATCTATTTTACAAAAGCCTTTTAGTCTTAACTATTCATCTCAAACTATAGCCAATGTCTTAAGGGCCCCACCAGAGCTCCTGAAAGAGGTCCTGGGCTTTCACACACCAGACATGTACAGACTACTCACTATTTGGAAATACCTGTTTGTGAGAGACCAGAATATGTTCTTAGGGATTCCATGTTGCTTCTCCTTTACATGGATGGTTTAGGAGACCAAACATTTCCTCCAACTAGAGTGTACCATTGTTTTAATACCAATAGACAAGTTTCAACAAACATTTTAATAAACAATAGTTTGATTTCACAGATAACTCACCCAAAATAGTTAGCAAACCCAAGAAGTATGTTTCTCATGGTTAAACTGGCATTGAGTTTGGGTGGGGCAAATGATGGATTTTAGAACTACCTTTGGAAAATGTCATCTATGTTCCAAAAAGCAGAGCATACATTTTCAGAATGCAACCCATGTGGAAGTTGGAGTGCTTCATATATTTCAATCAGCATTGATTTATGAGCCTTAGCATCTACTCAAACATTCATCATATAGTTCACCTTGTGGGCAACACTACAGAATAAGCTAGCAGAGTGCAAAAAATGTATAATCATAAATGTGTTATATAAAAAACTTTAAAAATAGCCTATGCCTTCAGACAAAGGGCTATCAGCTCTACTGAGGAAGACATTCTGAAACTGGTAGCCAAAGTCTTATCTTACCAGGGAAATAAATGCTAAGGCTGATGTATGCCTAAGAAGATGGTGTGGATCAAGGTTAATTGTATCATCCATTGGGCTTTTTCACTTTGAAAGCATGAAGAGATCCAGTTGTGAGTCATAGCTGTTACTTCCAAGCTAGATCAACGTTGAAGGGGCCTATTGCTGAGACTAGCTGATGATGGGTGTCCTGTCTAATGGGAAACAGTTGCTTTCTGGCTAGTTCCGGCCATTTAGGTAGACAGTAATGAGTTGCAGCTGAAGGGTGGAGATCTGTTAAAAAAGAACTATACTTTTTCCTTGCCAAATATAATGAATCAAGTATGTATTCCAACTTCTCCACTATTGATAGTCGTTCAAGAAAGATTTTTGTGATGTGACTATTTCGCAGAAAATAAAACCCACTGGAAAGTTAGCAGAAAGGATTGTTGCAGCTCAATAAACAGTATGGAACGAAAGGAAAAGTAATCAAGCTTTATCACCATAGAAACAAAGACAGAAATTAAAACAAAGAATAACTATGACCTAAGTACAAGGATGTCAGTGTATGATAAACACCATGCTAATTAGGATGAAGTGGTTTATGTTTTAGTTACAAATCTACCCTGAATTTCAGAGGCTTAAGACAGCAAAAACATATTTGGTGTTTCAAGGAAGCTGTGTTGTCCTTTGTCACTGGTATTTTTGTCATCAACAAGGGACCCACAGCACCTAGCACCAACAGTAATAGTCTTTCCTCTAGTAAGATTCACACATCACTGCCAGATGATGGTGGCACATGCCTTTAATTCCAGCATTGGGGAAGCAGAGGCGGGCGTATCACTGTGAGTTCGAGGTCAGCCTGTCTACCTAGTGAATTCCAGGATGGTCAGGGCTCTGTTACACAGAGATACCCTGTCTTGGGGGTGCGGGTGGGGGTGGGGTGGGGTGTCACTTATCATCATCATCATTATTAGCTAGCATACAAAATGACAGGTTTCATTTTGACATTTTCACCGATGCCCGTCATTATATCTTGCTAATATTTGTACCATAAGATTTCCACTGTGCCCTTCCTGTCTCCTGCTTCCTCGATCCCCAAAACACTTATATCATGCATGGTGCAGATTCCATGTATGAGAGAAAACATGAGCTATCTGTCTTCTTGAGTCTGGCCTTTTTCTTTCAACATCATGATCTCACCCCTCTTAAGAATAATGAAAGAGACAGGTAGGCTGCAAATGAAACTCTTAAGCTACGTGTGTCCATGTGCAGTTTGGTGATTGGGCAGGAGGCATGAATGCTGGTCTCAGAGTTTGTTGACTGAATCAGTGACGGGCTGGAAGTGTGGCAGTGCCAACAAACAGCCGTCCTGTTGACCTGTGGCCTTGCAGAGTGACTCTAGAGACAGGACCATGAGAGCAGTCTTTAGCAACTCCATTTCTACCCTCAAGGCCCCTCTTGGAAACCAGATACCGGAGTCACTAGGAAGCCAGCAGCATTTTGGGAAGGTATTCCCCATTTGCTGCTCTGAAAAGGCACTGCAAGAAGCAGCAGCATTTCTCCCTCATGAGGGCTGGCACCGTGTGGCCAGGAGCCAGTGCAGTCAAACCATCTTGCTTGAAGGGCACCACGTTGATTGGGTGCTGTGCCAGCCCGGGGAACAGTGCTGCCTTTGAGAGGCACAAAGACCCACTGTCCTTGCCTCTCTCATCTCCAAAACCTGTTCGAGTCCAAGAACTTTTTGGTGGTGATAAGGAAGGCTCCTGGAAGAGTAAGCAGAAGGTTCTGGTCTTGTCACCTGTAGAACTGTAGCTGAAAGCAGCCAACAGACCAGGGCCCAGAAGACTAGCGCCTCCCAGGCTTGTTTTTTTTTTTTTTTTTTTTTCCTGGACTGTAATCTGAAATAAATATAAGCTCTGTCAAAAACAGAATGTCCTTTTCTCCCGGCATCTGTGTGTTCTGAACTGCACTGTCCTCATCCACAGTGAGTCAGGTGCTGAATGCCAGGATGTTTTCTTGGTAATGTCTACCCACATGCTAGTGTTTTCCACAATGTACTTCTGAATCTAATTAACATAAATGCCTTGGGAATTATTTCAGAACAGAGTCAGTGATCACCTATAAATGAATTCTACACTATGAAAAGTGTTGGAATGGCTGACCACCAAGAACTTGTCCATGATGAGCAATTGGGAAACCATGTAATCCATCTAGTCTGTGCTCACTGTGGCATCAGACCTAAAGAGCTTAAATATGAACAGTACTGCCCTGGGTTCAAATACTGAGTACATGCACTATTAGGAGAGAAGGTTAAATGTATAGAGTTGCTGTTAAGAAAATGGGCTTACCAAACCTACACTGGGTACTTCCCGGGTCCAGCGCTAACTGGAGACAAGAGGTAGAACTCACATTGTTTTCAGGTGAGTGGTGAAAACAGATGCTCAAACAGGATATGTCTTAAGATGGAGCCAACACCATGGTACTTGGGTGATAGCTCTGAGGAGGAAGAGCTAACTTTGTCTGGAGGCAGCGTAAAAGAAGCCTCACTAAATGACACCACAGGGTAGTTTAAGCTTCAGGGTGAGTTAGCTGAGAGGAGGGCAGGGGGAAGACACCTTAGGAGTCAGGGGGAGCAAATGAGACAATGCTCTAGCTCCAGAGAGCTGGAGAGGTGGTGGCAGGTTCAGGGAGCTGCAGATACTTCATTGGTGTCGAAGCCTTATCACACAAGGGAGTGGTCCAAGAACTGCATGGTGGTTAGACTGTGAAGAACAGGTACTGGGCGGGGAGGCAGACCTCAGAAAAGGTCAGAGGTCAGGGCATTAGACTTCCTAGTTTCACCCCAGGGACCTTACTGACAAGCTGGGTGGTGGCCGCCGCACGCCTTTAATCCCTGCACTCAGGAGGCAGAGACAGGCAGATTTCTGAGTTTGAGGCCAGCCTGGTCTACAAAGTGAGTGCCAGGACAGCAAGGGCTATACAGAGAAACTTTGTCTCGAAAAAACCAAAAAAAAAAGTTACTGACAGACCCCTGTGGCCAAGACAACTGGCATCTCAGAGTCAGGGGATGCGCCTTACCTCCATCTATACTAGGGAATCAGCCTAGTCTTCACCTGTGAATCCAACCAATCATGGATGGCACAGATGGAAGACATTTTAAAAAATCTGAATATATACAGACACTTTTTTTGCATAATTTTACAAATAATATGAAATGATAAAATGTATTATTCCATTTCTACTATATTAGTTTTGTTTGGTTTTGTTTGGTTTGTTTGTTTGTTTGTTTGTTTGTTTTTTGAGCTAGGGTTTCTCAGTGTAGCCCTGGCTGTCCTAGAACCCATTCTGTAGACCAGGCTGGCCTTGAAATTAGAGATCTGCCTGCTTCTGCCTCCTGATTGCTGTGATTAAAGGCATGTATTAGGTTTTATAATTAACCTAAAGATGACTTGACACATATAGAAATTATATGAAAATATTTCTTTTACATAAGAGGGTTGAACATTCATAAACGTTGGTATTTGCAAGAGGTCCTAGAACCATCCTGGTAGATATTAAGGGACAAAATCTATATAAGACACTGAAATTATGCCCTGGAATATGGGTGGGAAATCCCCAAGACGGTCTGAAGTTAAATTTTCTGTTAACTCAGAATAATAATTCTAATTCCTATTATCCTATTTTATATATATATATATATTATATATATATATACATATATATATATAATTTATTATAATTAGAATCTATCTATCTATCTATCTATCTATCTATCTATCTATCTATCTATTCTATAAGGTCTGTTCCTCTAGAGGACCCTGACTAATACATATATGTAAAAGAAAATGTGTGTGTGTGTATATATATATACACACACACACACTTTTAAGATAGGATTTGTGGTTTGAGATTTATTCTGACTAGATGTATCATTTCATTTAGGCCTCATGATAATCTTGTATATGGAATATTACTATCCTTCTCATTTCCAAAGAGAAAGTGACTTATTTTGGCTCATTGAAGAAATATGGTGTGGAAAGCATGGTGGCAGGTTCATGTACAGCATGAGAAGTGAATGTGTGTCACGGATGGATGGTTTGTGTATGGAGTGAATGGATCATGGGTGGCACAGATGGTTCAGGCATGGCCACAAATGGTTTGCATATGACAGCTCATTCAGTGTTCAACTGTTGATCCCATCTCAGCAGCCCAGGAAGCAGAGAAGAAGAAAGGCCAGCGCTCAGTGGGGTTTCTCCACTTTCTCTTTGTCTTCAGTCTGGGACTGTCTCAGGTTGCAGCCACCCACACTCAGTGTGGGTCTTCCCTCTTTCATTAACCCTCCTGAAATGCCTTCACAGATGAGCCAGAGGTGTCTCCTAGGTGATTCTGAACCCATGGAGGCTGACAGTGAGGAAGAATCATCTGAAGTTCACCTCTTATTAACTCAACCCCCACCCCATCACTTAAAAACTCTCAACATAACCCTGTTAACCTCTTAACATTCCACCCCTGATCCTCAAGGACTCATAGCCATCTCACAATGCAAGAAGCATCTAGTTCACTAGAAGAAGCCTCTGGGAACTAAAAGGGGCCGGGGGAAGAGGGGAAAGGGAAGATAGCCCACGTCTGGCCAGAGTTCCTTCTATGCTCTGGGCAGGCAGATGCGGGAGGGCTGCCAGATGCTTTCCACTCCGCCCTGGCTGGGTATCTAAGTCACTGACACCACTCTACCGGGTTGGACAAGGGGCAGCCCCTGATGGGGGGGGGGCCCTGGAGCGACACCCTGTAGCCCCGGGGTTATGGGAGAGAGGTTCCCACACAGGCGAGAGTCTGTGCAGTGGGCCTTGATGAGCAGACTGTCTATGGTTTTAGAGCTTTATTATAGAAATGCAGGGGGATAGAGAAAAGGTAAAAGAGAGAGGCCAGCCATGGCCAAGAGGAGAGAGAGAGAGACAGAGAGAGAGAGAGACAGACAGAGAGAGACAGAGAGAGAGACAGAGAGAGAGACAGAGAGAGAGAGAAGAAAGGCTAGAAAGTAAGAGGAAGAGAGAGGAAGAGAGTAAGAGAGTAAGAGAAGAGAAGAGAGAGAGAGAGAGAGAGAGAGAGAGGAGAGAGAGGATAGTAAAGAGTGTAAGGGGTGTAAGTGCAAGAGAGCAAGAGAGTGAAGAGGGGCCAAACTACCCCTCTTATGGTGTGCTGTTGCTAGGTAACTGGGGAGGAGTTTAGCCTGAAGGTCAGAAGCTTAGGACATTGCCTACGTGACTACTAACCATGCTTCTCTTGTGGGGGGCTGATGGGGTGGTAACTTCGACAGTAGCCAGAGTTCCAGGAGACAAGAGAGAACTCCTTCCGTCCCATGTAGGTGAATTATCACCACCAGGTCCTGGGGTTCAGACCTCAGCTCGACTGGAGGCCAGACTGTCTGTGTATAGCTATAGCCCAATGCCCCACAGAAGCCCAAGTCTTAACAGTTTTAACAATGTCCAAAAGCTTAAAATCTCTTCTAAGACTCAAGGAAATCTTAACTACGAGCAACTATAAATTAAAAATTAAACCATATACTTATAACATACAATAGCAGAGTAAATGTACATACCCAAGGGGGACAAACATAAGCAAGAAATAAAGGCTCGACAATGCTAGCTGGGTGGACAGTAAATCCTGCAGCACCCAGGCCCATGCCTCCATCTGGGCTCTAACGGCCTTGGGTAGCGTCTCCTAAGCTTCATGTAGTCCCATGCCTCCATCTGGGCTCTAACAGCCTTGGGTAGCGTCTCCTAAGCTTCATGTAGTCCCATGTCTCTATCTGGGCTCTACCAGACTTGGGTAGTGTCTCCTAGGCTTCATGTAGTCCCATGTCTCCATCTGAGATCTAACGGCCTTGGGTGGCGCCTCCTAAGCTTTACGTAGCCTCTTTGCTCCATTTACTCCACTCTACACATGCAGTTTCTCCCCATAGAAACCCATGTTTCTGGCATTTCATACACACACACACACACACACACACACACACACACACACACACACACACAGGTTTACTCTCTGTATTTCTGGCTGTCCACTCTGTAGGCTAAACTGGCCTCAAACCAATAGATTCACTTGACTCTCCCTCCTGAATGATGCTGGGACTAAAGGCATGTACCACCACCACCACTTGGCCATTTCCAATAATTTGAGGTCTCCATTGAAATTTAGGCTTTTCCTTTACAGTTCCACGCACAGTCCACTCAGGACTTGCATACTGAGAATCTGACATTGCTTCAGGGTCACTGGACCTAGGTAGCTTGCTGCTGCAAGTCTCTAAATGCAATGTAGATACCGCTAGCAAGTTCTGCTTTTGGCTAAATATAGCCCGCTCTCTTTGCACTACATCTGTAATGACCTCCTTATGCCTCTGTACATGAGTCTAGGAAAACACTTCTTTAGACAACTTTTACAATAGGGTACCTCAGAGTTCTACTTTTTCTTCTTTTCTTTTTCTTTTCTTTTGTTTTCTTTTCTTTTTTCTTTTCTTTTTTTTTTTTTTTTTTTTTTTTTTTTTTTTTTTTTTTTTTTTTTTTTTTTTTTTTTTTTTTTTTTTTCTCGAGAGAGGGTTTCTCCATGTAGCCCTGGCTGTCCTGGAACTCACTCTGTAGACCAGGCTGGCCTCGAACTCAGAAATCCACCTGCTTCTGCCTCCCGAGTTCTACTTTTTCATGGTTGTTTCTTTCAAATCAATTGCCCCATTGCATGCTGGAACTCTTCATGGGTACAGCTTCCCACACAAACACCTTCTCTCCTGTCCTGGCACGAAGTCAGAGATTCTTCTTTTATTTTTTTTGGTTTTTCGAGACAGGGTTTCTCTGTATAGCCCTGGATGTTCTGGAACTCACTCTGATGACCAGACTGGCCTTGAACTCAGAAATCCGCCTGCCTCTGCCTCCCAAGTGCTGGAATTAAAGGTGTGCACCACCACGCCCGGCCCCAGAGATTCTTCTTAATGCTGTTGATTTGTTTAACAATTATAGTCACTTTTCCTGAACCTGTCCTGTCCTAATCTTTAGCTATGTCCTCTTTGTTCACATCGTCGTCATCCTCAACTTCCCCCCCCCCCCCCCCCCATGTGAATGCAGTAAAACCACACTATAGCCTAACTGTAATGCTGCCTTGAAACTACCTCAGTCTAACAAGCTAGTCCACTGCTTGTGGATTCAGCCTCACTCAGATGTCCAGGAAACAGGCAAAGCACAGATTCTTTGCCAGAATATAACATGAATGGCCTCTGGCCCCATTCCCAGTAGAGCCCTTGTTCCCCTCAGAAATCTAATGAGCTCACTCGCAGCTCTACCTTTGTATCTGCTTTCTTGCCTTCCAGGCTGAGGTTCGCATGGACCACTAAACCCTGCTTGCAGGGTACTACCACTTCCCTAGGCCGCAGCTCCAATTCTTCCACATTCCTTCCACAAGCTGGCTCTGAAGGCCTGGGAATCAGAGTTAGGGTATCATAACAACAACCCCATGCCTCTGGACTGATTTTCTGTATTGGTTACTTTAAAAAACAAAAGCAAGCAAACAAACAAAAACAAAACAACTTTGTGACCAAATATCCAGCAGGAAGTAGCTTGAGGGAGGGGTGGCAGAGAAGACTTGGTGGTTGTGGCTCAGGAGAGGCAGGCGAGTGGAGCAAGTGCTTGCTTCCCTTACAGGGGACCAGAAAGCAGAGAAAAGAGGATGCATTCCTCTGCATTTTACAGTGATTAAAAATGGACATTACATAAAGAATGAGACTAGAATCCAGCAATATTGTCAAACACTTCATTTACAACTGAGGAAACTAAGACTCGGGAATTGGGAAGGTTGACTTTGTAGCCTTCAGTGGCCAAGAACTCCTCATGCTTCCACCTCTGAGTCCCTAGTGCTGAGATTTTGGGTGTGCACTTTAACATTAGCATTATAGCACACACCCCCCCCCCCCTTATAAAGCAGTTACAGTCAAAAGGTGAAGTAAATTTTTATTTTTAGTGCTTAGGACAGGACCCAGATACATTTTACTACTGAGATATATACCTACCTTGAATGTTGGTTATTGCTTTTGGTTTCTAGTAAGAAAAAATTGTTGGCTACAGCTGTTTAAAACTTTAAGTCTAAGCTGATAGCCAGAGAGAGCGCACAAAAGGGCCTGCCTGAATCTCACAGAGTGTGTTAGCTGACTTCATCACCGATATGATCACTGGGCCTTACAGTTCAAGAGTATCTAATCCATCCAGGAGGGAAAGGGACAGGCGGGATTGCAGTCACATGGTGTCCACGTTGAAGAAGCAGAGAGGAGAATGCTGCTGTGCCTTGCTCTTCCGCCTTACTCAGTCCCGGACCCCGACCCATCACTCTGCTGTGTGTCTTCCCTCTGCAGCGGATCCCTTCTGGAAACACTCACCAACACACACAGACACATGTTTCCACGATGATTCTAAATCCATGACAATTTCCATGACAATTCTAAATTGTCAAGTTGTCAATCAAGATTAACCATCCTTCAGGGTAAACCTGTTCTTGAAATCGCACATACCCCAGATGTTCATAAGAACAGCAGCAATAAGAAAGAGGGAGCCTTCTGGAATGGTGGCTGTGGTAGCTGCTGATGCTACAGCAAGAAAATAACCTAAGATCATTAGCCTAAGAATGGTGCCAGCAAAGCCTATTACCTGGAAACCGAGAGGTGAGCTAGCTGGTGGTCCACAGGCATCCAGGTGACAGTCAGGCTATTCAGCTCTGCTCTCAACCTTCTCTTGTGTTATGGAAGAAACTACCCTGTCTAAGAACCCCCCAGTCCTGCCAAGAACCCTCACCCACCTAATCTCACTTAATAGTAAGGAGAATATTGCGAGTGGGTGTTTCCCACTTCACCGGACAGGAAATTGAAGATCAAGGCAGTTAAGCTTGTGCCAGTCCCAGAGAGCCAGAATTCGGGAGGGCTACGATTAAAAAGCTTGTTTTTTCTAGGCTGCATGCATTTGCCTTGGCATTAGTCCTGACACACCCACTCCTCATTCATCCCCAACCTACCCTCTCTCACGCGGGATCATTTGTTACCACCACTAAAATGAGAGAACAAAGTAAACATAAGTTGAAAGAAAAAGGTCTGCAGTGTCCTCTGAGTAAGGAGCAAGGAGATATTGGACCCAGGAAGGTTCTGCAGCAGCAGCAGCAGCAGCAGCAGCAGCAGCAGCAGCAGCAGCAGCAGCTCTGGATCCCAGTTTTTAGGGTCAAGCACTCAGCATTTTGATCTACTGGGAAGAGAGTAGGCTCACCACACTTCCTGGTGACTGTGTAGGGGAGGGGTCGTCGGTGAGCTAATTTTCAAAGAGAGGACGGTTCCTTTGTCACCCATCTGCTGCTCTGAATCCTGTGTTTGTGTTGCCAACAACTGTAAGGGAAGTGTTTCATTTAACTTATAATTGTTCATATCCCGCAGACTTCCAAAGATCAATGCCAGACATGGAAGAGAGGCTTCATTTTTTTTTTTTTTACATACACAAGATTCTTATCTAAACGACTTGCTTTTGCTGATATGTGTGTTTAAAAATCACAGAGCTAGTATAACCACAACTTGGGAGGGTCAGACTGCTGCCTTGTCTCTAAAATTCAAATATTTGGATGGGACACAGAGGTCTGACTGATGCCAAGGACATGCTGATTGGAGACAGAGGAGCTCAGATACCAGAGTCCCAATCCCATCCTGACTGTCGCAGGGATGGTCGGTTTAATCTCTTTCATCTTTCTCTCCGATTCCAAAGACACAATTATTTTGAAACCACATGAGGAGCTGGTAGTGTGAAGTCTGCTCCCCTAGAGTGGTTGGCGGCTGGGCCCAGAGATCCCTGCGGATTCTTTGTTTGGTGAGCACAGGATTCTCTCCGGCCAGCTGAAGGCCTTTTCTTTGTGTCCTGATTGACAGACATGAATTAAATATCACCCCACTGGGCTCTCTGATTGGTGAATGATGACGTACCACAAGAATAGCTTGGGAAAATGGAGTTTCATGATAGGGGGCACAAGACCAGAGAGACAGGGCTTTTCCAGCTAATCCTGAACTTGACAAAATAGCCTAGACCTTGATTCTGAGCTTTTTTTTTTTTTTTTTTTTTTTGGCTGGTTCTGCTTTGTTCTGGCTCTTGAAATGGTTGATCCTGGAATGGCCTAAGCGAGGAGGGAAGCCAAAGGGAGTGAAAATTTCAGAGAGAGAAAAGGATTGCTTTCTTTGACTGACCGCTGGTTTTGCAGATGTACCTTCCGGTTCTGCGCTCAGCCAGGGTGGGTCTGGCATCGTCCCTGAGGCTCCCCCGCCCCGATTTATCAGCCGTGCAATTAGTATTCCCGAGGGCAGTTGTCTGTGTTACAAAGTCCACTCTGCTCTCAGCACACCCTGCACAGCCCTAGGCAGACACAGCTCTGCACACACAATGCTCTGGCTTCGAACAGGGAGAAACACTGGGCGACAATGCTTAAGATGAAATGGGAGGGGAAAGAAAAGCCGATGCAGAGTTGTATGAGGTGCCCCTTGCATGAGGCTGTCTAGAAGCAGAGGATGGGCATGTAATGAGCTGAGCAAGTGTATTTTTCTTAAGTGTATTATTGTTCAGTCTGAGAGACAGTAAAGGCTTTAGGAGTGTGCAAAATAACATGGCTTAGCTGACTCCATTGATGGTTCCCCCCACCCTCTACCCCTGAAACCACCACCACCACAACAACAAACCAGAAAGGAACCTGAGGTAGGAGGATTACTTAAGGCCCAGAGATTGAGACCTACCTGGGTAACAAAGCAAGAAGATCCCATCTCTGAAACAAAACAAAAAAAGATGAAAACATGTAAAGAGTATAAATGATGGCTGGACAAATCCTGAGGACATAGGTATAATTAATCCCTACAATTTACATGTATTATTATATTAATAATAATAATAATAAAATAATATAATATAATTATATTATATTAAAATATGCCATGTGTTGGAAGTATAAGCTTGAAATCCTATCACTAGTGAGCCTAAGACAAGCAGGGCCCTGAAGATCCCTGGCCAGCCAGCCTCACCTACTTGATCTCTAGTCCAGTGAGAGTTCATGTCCCATTGATACCCGAGGTTATCCTCTAGCCTCCATACATGTGCATGTGTGCATGTTGTTATGTGTACACATGTGCACATGTACCTTCTCCACAGTATACTTACAAACTTCAGTTGAGAGCAGTCAACTAAATTTTATGTTTTGTGAAGGATATTTTCTATTACATCTAACAAGTACTTAGATGGGAAATCAGGCTGAGTTCCTAGGACTGCCAGACAGATGATACTTATGGAAGACAACACAGAGGCAAATCCCTTGCCCAGATGTCAATAACTACTGCTGCTTTGTTCCCTTGAAGTATGATGCAAAAATTCTTCCCCCAAGTGGAGAACAAGGGAGAGGTGTTTAAGTGCTGACTACACTTGAACAGTAAAGAAGATGGTTCCTGTAAAAGGTTTGCTTAGCTGGGTAGGGAGAGGCATCTTAGTCTAGAAGGGCAGTGTCAGTACAACTTTGGGGATAAGGGAGTGGTTCATAACCCTCAACTAGAACCACTTATAGGGTTGTGCTCAGATGAATGGGACGTTGTCCAGGGAAGAGCAGAAAGTGTAATCCAAGTGGAGGAGCCACAGGCAAACAGGGTACAGCAGACTGAGATGCACGCAAGTCACACGCCTCCAGAATTTTGAGGTCAGCTGACAAGACAGGTCAAAATCTTGAAAAAAGAAATTTGGTCAGTATCTTGGGGCCATTGGATGAGAAGACTGTTCAAGCCAAAGAGTGCCTTCAACCTTGAAGTTGTGCTACCTCCTGAAGAAGGCACACCCAAGTTTGGAGGAATCGGGACCCAGAGCTGCGGTTGACTGGGAGTGATGGAGAAAGGACCTATGGGAACACAGAGCTATGGAGCCACCCATCACATCTGGCTGCTAGAGGTGAATCTGGGATGAGAACAAAAGTGTTTATGTTCCTGTAAATTGTTATCTGGATGATGTCCTTCCTTCTTCAAAGATTCTGTTGTTGGAGTGAATTGCAAGTAGTAAGTAAATGACAGGTGTTGGATGCTAGTGCGCTTTCTGCGGTGGTCTCAGCTCCAGGGAGTCTTCCTACATGGGAAGGAAATAGGAGGAAAACCAAATGTGCTTTTCCAGGAGACCAGCAGCTTGCTGAGCTGCAGCACGGTGCAACTCACACTCTCTCTGCCATTTCTCTTGCTTTCCTAAAGCATATTACATTGCTGGGATGATTCATTCTCATTCTCTCTCTCTCTCTCTCTCTCTCTCTCTCTCTCTC